>ML253615.1:0-41778 GCA_005239495.1 Nicotiana undulata | reverse complement strand
AGAAGTCCAACAGAGCTAACTCATGCCCCTTATGTGCACACAACATGATAGAAAACAGAATAAGAAGGCAGATAGGCAGTAATTAGAACATAAGAAAGGCCGATTGTCATTCATAACAAAAGATTTAAATACAGAGAAGTCTTTGCTTGGGATAGCAAAGACTTCATTTGGACTTTTAAAGGCGGGAGCAGTCATGTGGGATCCAATTGCCAATCACAAAAAAACAAAAAAATACTAGTTGCCACAACATCAGAAAACAGACAGACCGGATAGGACGGTTGCCTAGGGGCACTAGAAGAGGAAGGCTCGGAGGAGGAGGCAGCAAAGGTCTTGAGAACCAAATCCATGCGGGCATTGGCAGATGATTGTTCCTCTAGCAGTTTCTCTCGCAGGTGCTCAACCTGCTGCCTGAGCTCATTGTTTTCCTTGGTCAAGCGGTCAACTTCTTCATTTGAGGAAACAACAGTACCAGGTCCCTGACCAACTTGACTTAGCTGAGCCTCCAGTATAGCAATCTGAGCCTTCAACTTCTTGATCACGACGTTTGCAGCATTTGGCGCTTTGATCAACTGAGCTATGGTTGAAGTGCTTCCCCTAGCTTTCTCGAAACACTCAAATTCCTCTAAGGTAGTCTTCGAAAAGGTCTTATTGCGGGTCCCTACTCGAGGGTTCGTAATCGGCACTTTATAAAACCCAAAGACCCGAGTAAGTAGGAAACCATAAGGGAGCCCGTGATTGCCATCCTTGACCTTCACAACCTTCTGCATATGTTCAATCATAAGAGCAGGCAGGTTGATTGGTTTGAAAGAGTCAAGGGCCTCCATCAATGTCAGATCAGCCTTGGAGGCAATTGGGCGCCTCTCAGCACGGGGAAGAAGAACCTTGTTCACCAGTTCAAAAGAAGCTGGTAAAGAGGTAGCATTGCTTTCTTATGGACTTGTTCCCCCTGCTGAATTGTACCCGCCTTAACAATGGCTCTCATAAAGTTCCCCTCACAAGCATTCGTATCAGGATCCACTGAAGACATTCCCTTAGCTGGAACATTTAGAAGTGTTCCCAGAGCAGCAGCATCAAGGACAATATTAGTACCCTCCACCAAAACACAATCATGACCCTCAGCAGGAGTGAAGAAGGATGCATAAAACTCTTTCACCGCATCCTCATAAACCCTGGGCACACTCACATTGAAAAGGTGCTCCCACTTCTGAAACTCAATCATGGCCATAAGTTTTCTGGGTCAATCATTCTACCCCACAGCACTCTCTGACTTCGTACATTCTCCTGCCACTTCCCACTGTCACGTGGTATTGTTTTCATAGAAACAGGTTCTCCAACAGTTTCCAACTCTCGTTTCCTTTTTCTAGACACTTGTACAGATTTTTTCTTTCCACTTTCTGAAGCTGCAGACTTCTTAACACTGGCTTCACCAACCTCACCGCTCTTAGGCTTGCCACCACTTTTTGCGAGCGACACACGTTGTTTCCTTTGTCCTTCAACCACAACCTCAGGCACAGACTTCTTCGAAAGAGATGTTCTCCCTACTAAGGAACTTGGTTCCTCTGCAGTATCCTCTTCTACCTTAACTACTGGTATGGCGTCATCCACTACCACTTTCCCTTCCTTCATCGGTCTCTTCTTCTTCTTCTTACTGTTTTTCTTTCTCTTCTCAAGAGCTGAGTCAAGGGCTACCTTCTTTTGCAACCGTGTAGATGGTCGCTTCACAGAAGATTCAGGAATATTCACTTTCTGACAAAGCTTAAAGAGGTCACTCAAGACCATTTCATCCTCATCATCCTCATTTGTGGGCTCAGAAGGATGAGGAATAGACTCTAGAGGAGAAGTATAGAAGATGGGCTCCTGGTCAGTCTTTGAGAGAGGAGATCCAGGTTCCTCACTAGATTTTGCTTACGCAGACTCATGGACGGGTGACTCAAACAGAACCATAGTACCCTCATCTCCTAGTAAGGAAGGTTCTTCTCCCTGAGTCTCAGGAAGAGAAGGAGCACCTTTAGAGGGAAGGTTCTCAGAAGCAATGGCCATTATGTTTTCGGCCGCTTCTTTTTCCGGAGACTCCATGGGAGTCGAAAAGTCAAGGAGAAAAGAGTTAAGGTACTGGTCGGGATCGTCCTCTGAGGCTTCAGAGGCCTGAGGATCAGTAGCTGGGGTTTCTTTTAGTGGTTCAGAGGAGGAAGAAGGAGCATTGGGTTTTAGAGTTGGAGAAGTTACAACAGGTAGTGGGGAGGAATCGGGTAAAGGAGTGATAACTTTAGGGAGCAAGGGTGCCTGATCCTCCGCTGGAACAGGGTTAGAGTCAGTAGTAGGAAGGAGAGAAGGTGAGTTTGGGGCGGCCATTATTTTTTTTTTCTTTTTTCGATAACTAACCATTTTATTATCAAAAAACTTGAGAATTACAAAACTCGAAACTGCTGACCAGTTTCTTACCTTCTAGTCACTCTAATGACCTTCATACCAGAATAGTTATAGCTAACTCTCGCTAATAACTATTATGGTATCTAATACTACTTCCACTAATTCAACAAAACTAAACACTGAACGAAATAGAAACAGTTACATTTGTGACTCATTACATGACAAACTATGGAAATATTTTTAAGCCTTCCATATAACCTCTCTAAGCTTCATGCATATGGCCTATAATGTGTATATATGTTGCAATATCTCTACACATTTTATCTGCTGAAGTTCTTCCATCTTGAAATCTGATCAAGTTCCGATCCCTCCACAGACTATGTACCACCATGCTGAATGCTACCACTATAATGCAGCTAAGTTCTGCTTTCTTCTTTGCATGTTTAACCACCCATTGCACTTCTTCTTCCCATGTTTGAATATGTCTATTAATGCTCAACCATATCAACATTCTCTGCCATATAGCCTTTGTATATGAACATTCAAAGAATAAATGTTCAAATACTTCATTTGCCTGTCCACAGAAACAGCACATTTGAGTCACTTGAATCCCTATCTTTTGTAATCTATCAATTGTTGGCAATCTTTTTAGCATTGCTAACCATAGATTGAACTTGTGCCTTGGATGCATATGAGGATGCAATATCAAACTCTTCCATCTAACCTTATGACTCTGAGAGATTTGTACCTTATACATACCTTGAATACTATATTTCGCATTTGCTTTCTGGAAATTCATCAACCTCTCCTTTACAGTTCCCTGCATATTTAAAGTCAGTACAAAGTCCCTTTGGTCAAGAATCTTCCTTAGAACCCAAGCAACACTCTTAGGTATCTTCATATCATCTAAGCTCTTCTTCTTTATGTAGTAGGCATGGCCATTGTTGCCGAGTAAGAAAACCTTCAGTGTATGAGGAGGTTCTTCTTCAGGGAAAGAGAGAATGAGAGAAGGTGTTGAAGAGCGACTAGGGACTAGGAAACTTTATAAGGGAATGTGTAATAATGAGAGGGAAGAGGAACAAGTTCAAATGACGGTAGGTGTTTGGGGAAGAGAAAATGTGCAGAGGGAGTTAAAAGATTTGAGTGAGAGACGTGATAGACTCGGTTACTGAAATGGCGGATGATGTTGAAGCAGTAATTAATTTTGTTGCTTTTTGAGAAAGGTAGAGAATACACATGACTACTAACATGTGGTACAGGGACCAGGTCCCGTACTTGTTTTGTTGAAAAATTTGTTCAGCTTTCTTTTGTTCTACAGTGCCATACCTTTAAAGTCTATAATCATCATGTGTGTCTACCTGCAACGGTATTGATGTGAGTTAGGCTTAGTCAGAAAACACTTTAGCTATTTGTACTTGAGAGTGACTCTCATATCCAAGGTAAGGGAACCAGGTCCCTAATTAGGTCCCATCCGCCCCAGTGCCATTCTATTTTTCTCAAAATGTTCCCTGCACACTGCCTTGGTAAAGATGTTTGTTATATGATCTTCAGTACAACAAAACTTCTTGCAGATGTGCCCCTTCTCAACATTGTCTCTGAGGAAATGATGTCTCACATCAATATGCTTAGTTCTCTTGTGTTGAACCGGGTTATTTGCCATGTTGAGAGCACTGGTGTTATCACATAGAAGTGGTACATTGTCAATGTACACTCCAAAATCTTCCAATTGTTGTTTTATCCATAGCAATTGAGCACGTCAAGATGCAACATAAACATATTTTGCTTCAGCTGTGGACAGGGCCACTAAGTTTTGCTTCCTTGTACCCCATGAGATCAAGCAGGATCCAATGAAATGGGCCATCCTTGAAGTTCTTTTCATGTCCACTAAATAACCTGCATAATCAGCGTCAGCATAACCAACCAGATTAAAATTGTCACCTGAGGGATAGTACAGGACCAGATCATGTGTGCCCTTGAGATAGCGTAGGATTCTTTTGGTAGCCTCTAGATGAGACTCCTTAGGATTTGATTGAAATATTGCACATAATCCCACACTGAACTCGATATCTGGTCTGCTAGCACTGAGGTAGAGTAGAGATCCAATGATTCCCCTGTACATTGTTTGGTTTACAGGAGATCCAGAGTCATCTGTGTCAAGCTTGGTTGCAACCGCAATAGGTGTATCAATCACTTTTGATTCCTCCATGTCAAACCTTTTGAGCAGCTCTTTGATATACTTCTGCTGAATAATGCAAGTTCTCGTTGAGGATTGTTTCACTTGGAGACCCAAAAAGAAGTTCAGTTCCCCCATCATACTCATCTCGAACTCACTGCCCATAAGCTTGGCAAATTCCTTACTCAATGAATCTGTTGTAGCACCAAAGATGATGTCATCCACATATACCTGGACAATGAGCAAGTTCCTTCCCCGTTTCTTCAGAAACAAGTTGTCAATATTCCCCCGAGTGAATCCATTGTCCAGCAGGAACTTAGATAATCTCTCATACCAAGCTCTAGGATCTTGCTTCAGTCCAAACAAAGCCTTGTCCAGTTTGAAAACGTACTTAGGATGAGCATGATTTTCAAAACCAGGAGGTTGCTTCACATATACTTCCTCTTTGAGAAAACCACTAAAAATGCGCTTTTAACATCCATCTGGAAAAGGGTGAATCCATATGATATGAAAAAGCAATGAGATCCTGATAGCTCCCATGCGAGCAACAGGAGAAAATGTCTCATCATAATAAATCCCTTCCTCCTGATTGTACCCTTGAACAACAAGTCTTGCTTTATTTCTGGTTGTTTTCCCGTTCTCATACAGCTTGTGTCTGAACATCCACCTGGTTCCTATGATGGTTCTGTCTGAGGGTCGAGGTACCAAGTGCCATACTTTGTTTCTTTCAAACTGATGAAGCTCCTCCTGCATAGCAATGATCCAATCTGCATCCATTAGAGCTTCCTTGATGTTTTTTGGTTCTATTTGGGATAGAAAGGCTGAAAAGTCTAAGGAGTTTCTGGTTTTGGATCTGGTTTGAACTCCGAAATCAAGGGGAGTGATTCTTCAGCTTCAATAGGAGAGATTGTGGTACCAGGTTCCTCCTGTGAACTAGAGGAAGAAGATGCACTGCCTTCACTTATCTCTTTAGCTTGGCTCATCATGTCAGCTTTGCCATTTGAGACATCAGATATCTCCCCAGGAACCAGGAGTGGTTCATTGTCATGATCATCATTTCCATCCTTGTTTGAGGAATGAGTTTCATTGAATAGCACATGGACACTTTATTCTACACATTGGGTTCTCTTGTTGTACACTTTGTATGCTTTGCTTTGAGAAGAGTATCCAAGAATATTCCTTCATCACTTTTGGCATCGAATTTTTCGAGTTGATCCTTCCAATTATTCAGAACATAGAACTTGCATCCAAAGGCTCTCAGATGAGTTATCTTTGGCTTTCTTCCATTTAGCAATTCATAGGGGGTTTTGTTTAGGAAGGACCTGATCATGCACATGTTTACCAAGTAGCACGCAGTGTTGATTGCTTCCGCCCAGAAGTTCTTTGCAATTCCACTGTCGATGAGCATTGTTCGTGTCATATCTTCCAGGGTTCTATTTTTCCTTTCCACCACTCCATTTTGCTGAGGAGTCCTAGGAGATGAGAATTTGAGAGTGATTCCATTTTCAATGCAAAATCATCAAATTTCGCATTATCAAATTCAGTCCCATGGTCGGATCTGATGCAAACTACCTTCAACTCCATTTTCACTTGGATTTTCTTGACAAACACCACAAATACTTCAAACGTCTCATCTTTTGTTCTAAGAAATAATGTACAAGTGAATCTTGAGTAGTCATCCACAATCACAAAGATGTACTTCTTTCCACCTCTGCTTGGAATTCTCATTGGGCCACACAGATCCATGTGAAGGAGTTCAAGAGGTCTTGATGTGCTAACATTCATTTTTGGCTTAAAGGATGATTTCACATGCTTTCCTTTGGCACATGCATCACAGACTCTGTGCTCTTTGAACTTGGATTTGGGCAGACCATGAACCAGATCCTTCTGTACCAGTTTGTTTAGGAGGGAAAAGCTTGCATGACGCATCCTTCTATGCCATAGTTCTGCATCATCATCAACTGCCTTTAAGCAGTTCACCTCACCAGCTTCCAGTGATTCGAAGTGAGCAACATAGATGTTCTTATGTCTCTTGGCTATCAACACCACTTCACCAGTTACTAGGCTAGTAACGGTGCACACCTTGGACAAGAATTCCACTTTGCTTCCTTTATCACAGATTTGAGAGACACTCAATAGGCTATATTTCAAACCATCAACATAGTACACATTTTCAATTGAGTGCTCAAGAGATCTTCCAACACCAATAATGTATCCCTTCTTTCCATTGCCAAATGATACATCTCCTCCTTGCAGGGCTTTCAATGAGAGGAAATACATGGTGTTGTCCATGATCCATTGTAGTCCAGTTCCTCTCACTGATCCATGCACAAATAAATCAAGGGTTAGACTTAGGAACCAAAACGAGTTTGGGTCCCTTGTAGTTAGGAAATGGGTGAATAAGAGTTCTTCTAGTCCATGTAGGCAGAAATCGGGTTTTCTTGCTGGGACCAGGTCCTTGCTTGGTATTCCTCTTGCCAGCAAACATTCTGTTTTACTGAACTGACTGATCCCTGGCTGGGCAAATTTCCTTGAAGTGCCCGTTGTTACCACAATGGGTGCACAACCAATTGTCTGGGACCGTGCATACTTGTTGTGGGGGTTGTAAGGAATTTTCTCCTTTTGGGACCCAATTCCTTGCATATCTCCACTGTTGTTCAAGTACATGGCAGTGACAGCATCTGTGGACCAGGTCCAATTCAGTGATTTTTTAAGATCAAGTTTTAACTTAGCCATTTCAGTTTGTAATGGCCTATTTTCCTCAAGCTCACTGCGCAAACTTGTTTTGACATCATTCAGTTCCTTTTCAAGTTTAATGTGTTTCTCACTGGCTATCTCTTTTCCTTTATCCATGCCTGAGGCACCAGGTTCTAATTTGAGTCCCCCAATAGTTTCTTCCAAGTCTGTGATTACCACTAGAATGTCATCTCTTTCTTGCTCAACTGCATCAATCCTCTCACTCAAACTACTCTTTTCATTGCTCAGGTTCTCCACTGTTTCTTTCAGGTCTACTACCACTACGGTCAAATCATCTCTCTCATTTTCTGCCTTACTTGTTTTCCCTTCTAACACTTCCTTTTCCTTTTCAAGACTTCTTATGGTCTCTTTTAAGTCTACAACCACCACCATTAAGTCATCTCTCTCATTTTCAACATTGTTGATTCTGCAGGTTAAAGATTCTTTTTCCCTCTCAAGGTCACTAATGGTTTCTTTCAAGTCTACCACACAAACAACTAGGTCGTCTCTAGATTGTTCAACTTCTCCTAGTTCTATGGTCAAGGCGTCCTTATCATCAACTAAGCTGTAATAAGTGTCAATGAGAACATTTGATAATGACATTAATTTTTTAGGATAGTAGGATTTCAGATTTCTCTGAACATCCCTGAAGTTTACCTCATCTTTGTCATCTTCTTCTTCATCATCAGACTGCGCCATAAGAGCAAACAGAGAGTCGTATTCCTTGACCTTGTTCTCTACTGTCATCATGGAACTGTTTTCTGCTTCTGGTTCCTCTTCTGATTCACTAGAAGAGTCTCCCCATGCAGCAAGGGCCTGTTTCACAACGTTGTCAGCTGCACTTTTTATGTTGAATCTTTTGTCAGGAACCTGGTTCCTCTTTGCAGCTTTGTCTGAGTTGTGCTTGTAGTGCTCCTGCTTCATGAGCGAACAGTCTTTTATGAAGTGTCCAGGCTTGCCACACTTGTGACACAAATCATAGTTTCTAGGATTGCTTGAGCTGCCTCTTCTTGGTATCCCCATATTCCTTCAAACCATCTTCTGGAACCTCTTAGTGAGATAAGCCATGTCATTGTCCTCTTCACTTGACTCATTCCTTTCAACTTGAAGTACCAGGTTCTTCTCCTTCTTAGGCTCTCTTCTTTCACCATCCTTCTTCTTTTTCATCTCATATGTTTTCAAATTCCCAATCAACTCATCCATTGTTAGAGTTTTCAAGTCTTTGGCTTCAGTGATAGCATTCACTTTACTTTCCCAAGAGCTAGGCAGAACACTTAGAATTTTTCGTACTAGCTTGTTTCTAGGAATAACCTCTCGTAGTGAGTGAAGCTCATTTATGATGGAGGTGAATCTAGTATGCATATCCTGTATAGATTCATCTTCCTTCATCTTGAACAGTTCATACTCAGTAGTGAGCATGTCGATTTTGGACTGCTTGACTTGAGTCGTTCCCTCAGGAGCTGTTTGCAAAGCTTCCCATATCTCTTTAGCTGATTGGCATGTTTAGATCCTGTTATACTCATCAGGTCCTATACCACAGAATTTTCTTAGCACGAAAATTCTTTTCTACTGCCTTTCTGTCAACATCGTTGAACTCCTTCCTGGTCTTTGGCACCAGACCTGCTTCTCCTACCTTCTGCATAGGGACGTGTGGACCATCACAAATAATGTCCCACAGCTCTGAATCTTCAGCCATTATGCAGTCGTGCATACAGGTTTTCCACCACCCGTAGTATTGACCATTGAATCTAGGTGGTCGATATGTTGATTGTCCTTCTTCAACGTTTGGTGGAGCAGCCATTAGAGATCCTTTCTAGGTGTTAACCTTTTAGAAAGAACATGTTCTGATACCAATTTATAGTTTTTATGAGTCCACCAAACTGTAGAGAGACCTGGTCCTTTACCAGTTCCCTCAGAGTAATACATGGAGACATCAAGTAAAGGAGACACGGGATTTTTATGTGGAAAAATCCTAACTCAAGGGGGAAAAAACCACGATCTACACTTGTAGGATTTTAACTTCACTAACTTGTAATATAAACTATTACAAGCTACTTTGTAATGACTTTCTTATAAAGACTTTAACACACTAACTTGTAATGCCTATTACAAGCCACTTTGTCACTTACTAGTTACAAAAACTTTTCACTTATGACTACAATAGTCACAACACAAACACACAAGGTTTATGGTTTAGAGATTCCTAAAACCGTGCTTTTAAGAAAGCAAGTAGGATACAATGAAAAGCAAAATACAAGATTACAACTCAACTAAGGACACCTAACTACACGTAGTGAAACCGGTCCGTCTTAGTGGGGTTGTCTTCTTGTTCTTGACACACATGAGTCTTCAATGCAAAAGCACACTTCAATGCTTGAGAGAATGTTTTTAGTAAATGCTCAAGTGAATATCTTATTTGTCTCCAAACAAGATATTATATCTCTAGGACATCCCAAGAAGGATGCCCATGCCTTGTTAGTACATTTTTCAACCAATGGGAAGTGACTGATGCACCGTTACTGTACTGTAGCGTGTACAATTGCAGGCAGTCACTTTTCTGTCACAGCTTTCCAGCTGTAGAGTTTACTTGTACTTCCGTCAGTAAGACTGACATGGGATCAGGTCCCTCAGCTGTTTTGTATGAGTTCAACAGTACACTGTCCAGATTTCTTGAGTTTAAGCTGACTGGTTGTGCTGGCTACGCATCATGTCCTTTATCTGGTTCTATACATAAAAGTTTGTTAGATCATCAAAACAGAATACAAGCCCATCAAAAGTGATACATGTTGTGTTCTTATTATTTTTCCGCTCCGGTTTCTTTGTACCTTGTCGTTGCAACTGATTACAAATAATGGGTTTTCATCTATTTTTTAATTCAATTTTTATGGCTTATGTTGTTGTTACTATTCTATTGTCTTTTTTCATCTTCTTGTGTTGAGAGTAAGCGTAAAATATATGTACATGTTACCTTCCTACACCTCATTTATGTGATTATACTAGGTTATTGTTGTTGTAGTACCTTACGCTAATAGAAGTTTCAGTAATTTTTTATCTCTAAGCACTCTAGTTCGGTATCATTACAATTGAATTGGTATTTTTCTCTCTATTGAAATTTATATTTGATTCATTGCTGTCTAATACATTCTATCTCATTTTATTGGCCGTTTAAGCTACAATTTTAATGCCATGCATTTCTATAATTAATTAAGTCCTTTTTTTGTGTCATTTTATCCTTTACCCTCACGCGGTCTCGCTGAGCTTAATTTGGTCTATAAAGATTTGTCACACAAAACTTCGTGCTATTAATGAAAAAAACGAGTATTTAGACCAATCTTTTGGACCATTGAATTTGCCAAACCTTTCGCCCTCTACCTCTAGTATACCAGTCGATCTATTCTTTTATTTCCTCCTCTCATATTACTGATAATCTCTGTGTACACGTACAAACACACGTCCATTGAAACATATGCATGAGAACATGATTGATATCTTGTAGTGCTGGTGCCAGGTGTGGTTGTAAAGAATTAATATGTTGCACATTTATCAGCTAAATAAGGATCTTTGCCGAGGAGATCATTCCCGTCCCCCACCAAGAAAACAAAGAAAGTTAACTACTATATCTTTTCTAATTAGCATAAAATGAACTTTAAACCCAAGCTAAGCAATTTGGAAATAAATAACAACCACTCTAATTATGGTGTGTGGCAATCAAATTAAGAGCACTTTTGGACATAAGAAATTTTTTCCTTTCTTTAAATTTTTTTTACTTTTTTCAGATATCAGCGTTTGTTCATAAAATTTCCAATTTTCACTTGAAAATACATTTTAGAAATTTTCGAAAATTTTTAAAACTTCAAAAATTTGTTTTTTCAAATATCATTTTCACTTGAATTTTTTTTTCACAATGTGTTGGAATTTTATAATTCTTATGTCCAAACGCCCACTAAGAAATTGAAATTACTAATGAAACTGGCAAATAAATGAAGGAGATTTTACCTCCTATAGCAATTACACCTATATCGCGAAAAAGAACTGCTCTAGCTTTAGCGCGCACCCTTTCTCCTATGAGGAAAGTGACTCTTTATGATTCATGTCTGGCCCTTTCTTGATCTGGATCACAGTATACCGGCGACTTTGTCCTTGAATTCATTCTATTTTATATCCACCGATCCGTGGAAGAGACCAAGGAAGAGTAAGATAGATTTAGGGTCGGCAAGCGGATCTAGAATAGATTCCCCAACGGGTCCTGACTTTTCAACAACAGAGGCAAAAACTTACTCTTTCAAGTCAAAGTCAAATTACATCCTATTTATTATAAATAGCAAAATAGGTATTCACCATATACACTACCGTTGAGGCTTGAAATACGTTATTTATATTTTTTCTCTTTCTTTCAGTTAACACAGGTTCTCTCTCAAATCACAATAAGATTTTTCTTCTCTCTCTCCACAATCTCTCTCCCCCACAACAAGATTGTAGGAGCAAATTTCTGAGAATTGCTCCTCGACGTTTTTCCTCCAAAAATTCGTTGTAATTGGTAAAGCTTTTGGCCGGTTCACGCCAAATTACCCTGCCATTCTTCTTTTTCTCTTCACTTTTTTTTTATAATTTTCGCCATTGTTAGGCTTGAGGAAGAAACTTCAACTATTGGCTCATCATCCACTATTGGCTCATTCTCTTAGGCGAACGATCTGGCCACGGCTACACCGGAGAAGATTTGAGGGCAGGTTTTTGTTCGGCTCCTATTTTAGTATTAATACAATGTATACAGTATTTTGGTTGGCCGGAAAATGCCATCTCCGACGAACTTTCTTCTCTTTTTTGCTATTTTAGTCACATACAATGATACAAATACATCGTATTATGTACAAATACACTCAAATACATTATATTTTTGTATAAATACGATATTTTTTAGCCCGTATTTATGTATTCCGAAGGTTTGTATTTTTTTAATACAACCGAAGATCACTGTGTTTTGTGATTTTTTGTTGTTTGAATACAGTCGAATTGAATAGAACGGTATCGCCTTTTTTTTATTTCCTCACTGTATTTAACAATATAGTCGCGCGAATACATGAAATACAACAAGTCGCAACGAAATTTATGTAGAATTTATTTGTTCAGTTAAATTAGGAGTGATACGCGCTAACCGATCCCCTTTCCGTTATTAAACAGCTGGATTCCCCTATTTTTTAGGCGAATACCGCTACTGTATACATGAATCGCACAGCTGGATTTCCCTATTTTTCAGGTGAATTCCACAATTATATTCATGAATACAGTAGCGCGAATATAGAGAATACAATCGCGTAGCAGCGAAATTTATGTAGAATTAATTTTGTTGAGTTAAATTTGGAGTGATACATGCTAATTGATCATCTTTCCTTCATTAAACATCCGGATTCCCCTATTTTTTTTTTCGATGCCCGCGCGAATACATCGAATACAATCGCACAACTGGACGACTCCCTTATCTTTTAAGTGTATTCTGCTATTGTATTCGTGAATACAGTAGCGCGAATACAGTCACATAGCAACTAAATTGTAGCTATAAGAAGTAATTATGCATATGGTAGCTATATGAAGTTAATAGTTACTAAATAATAGTGATTTCTGAAAATTTCTCGTAAATGAACTATAGTTCATGCTACATTATCCAACTGAACCAAAGCCCAAAAGGGGAATCAGGAGATACACTTAAATTAGGGGGCAAGTGCACATATAGCCATTCTGAGGGATGTATTTAAGGATTAGCCGCTACTTATTTTGTCCTAAAAATTTTAACTCTTAAGACAACTCAGGACATTTTGTCTTAAAAAACTGAAATTCAGAATGTACGGACTAATTCCTAAATAGAATCCCTTTAGAGTGGCTACCGGGTGCCGTTTCTACTTAAATTAGCCATATTCTAATTGTTTGGGCCTGTAAAGTTGCAACACTCAGGAAAAAAAACACTCTTTAGTGATCTAGCGTAGCATTTGAGCTTAAACCAATGTAAAAGTGAAATAGCTCTAGAAAAGAGTGGGTTATTCTGGCTGTAAAGCTGCATTTAAGAACAAGTATGCAAATATTAAACAGCATAATATACACACAATATAAACCAGAAGTACGCACTTCTCTGCAAACCTGTATATTGAATATTTCACATATATAACTACAGGCATTCCTGTGAAATACAACAAATATTGAAGAATTAAAAAAAACACATATTCAGCAAACTAAAGACCTTGCACAAATTGGTACTGTGTGCAAAAGTTAATTAATCGAACTTTGCCTATATAACATACTCCAATTATCACATCCAGAGAGGATCTATTATGGGAGCACATACTAGTACATAGACTGCAACCAACTGCAACCAAATATACATAATATACACGCTGTGTTCTATAAACCCCTGGAGCCAGGAAGGTTGATCCACTGAAGTTGAAGTTCGACCTCGCCACATTCCACATTTCTCAATCTTAGGCACATATCTTGCACAACCTGACCATCTTTCCATACCACGTTAGACTCTTCGGCCAGACAATTTGATCTGCACGGCTGTATTCTCGTAATAATGGTGCCACCTGGGAGGCCAGTTAAGTTCATCTTGAGTGCCTCTAAAAATGGCTTGATGTCAAATTCTGCATCTCCCATTTTGTCATCCTTGCTAAACAAATCATGATCATAAACTGTCTGGAAGCAAACATAGACAGAACATAAACAAGAAATATGAGTACCAAAAAGTTGTATAAATTAGCACACTTTTAATTAGGAGCATTTGATGGCACCCTGAAAATGCCTAATGAGAAACGATTATGTGTTTTGGCTAAAAAGATAGGTCTTATCTCATATGATAACCAGCAAGCAAGCAAGAAACTTTACCAGCTTAACAGGAAGATTGGGATCTGCAACAGAAAGCGTTAAATCTTCATTCCATTCAGGATTAACATCCTTCTTTATAACTCGGGTCTTCAATTTCTGCACGCAAGCCAAAAACTGCGGTTAGAGCAATTGATAAAGTATACATAAAAGAAGAAGATTTCACAATCTAATGCCACGCCATGTTACAAGTCTGCAACTTACTATGGTCAAAGCAGTTAATTTCATGAATCTACTAAAAAGGTAAAACAGCATCCATAGAATTGAATGAGAAGAAGAACTAAGTATTGGAGTCCGTATGTTTTATTTGCTAGTACAATAATTGCTGCCATTTAGCACGATGTGTTGGGAAGCTCGGAGTACTAACTAAGCCATGCATTATGGCAAAGAAAGCAGATATTTACAAGTCAGAATATTAAAGACATTGTTATATTCCGACCTTACTTTAAGAATATGATACCGGTACAAAAGATGCTGCTCTTTTGGAAACTCTGAGGAGTATTTTTCCCTTAGATTATTGTACCTCAATAAATCAAAAGATTTGGAAACAAGGTCTCAGATATTTAGGGGTTTATCTATCTGTTTGAAGCAGCTTTGCAACTCCTAGAAAATGCATAGACAAGTCCCAAAAAATTTCTCAAAAACTTGTCCGAGCCGTGCAATGGTACAAACACCTGTGGCGTGTAAGTTCTCTCCTCACGAATCCACGAGAGTCGAGAACTATCGGTTACTCCTACCTTCCATAGTCCAAAAGAAGCAACAAGCCCACCCATTCTTACCCTAATAATCTTTTCAGAACCTGGAAATCATCAAGCTATTTGGACCTATCACTCATCACGGCGCTAAACTTCACCTATCGCCATCAGCCAAAAGGGTTTAAAGCTCCAGATCTAACACATTGAACGCCATCAAAAGATACTGACAAATCTCGACAAGCCAAAAGATTAACACTTGCACACCTTACACATTCAATGTCTCTTTGGTATAAAAAAACATACTAAAATCATATGCCTTTTTTAACGACCCCTTTTCTTGAACCTACAACTAAAAATTTGGATAGAGTTGTGAAAAATTAAAAAACTTGAACGCCCCAGCCCATTCTGGAGGTCATGACTTAAAATGACATCTGAAACTTGGAAGCTCGACCAAACCCAAAAAATAGGAACTGCAGGAGACAATTTGACTAATTAGAGAACACCATCAGAAGACGAAAATGAAAACTTACACCATTTTCTCTTTGATTTTAATTGTCAATTGAGTTAAGGGGTTTTTCTTGGTGACATGTCAACGCGATTGTTGCGGATTGCAACATTAACAAAAAGAGCCCATCGTCAAACATGAACAGGTAACGCTAAAGACTATACGAATGAAATAAAAGTTTGGTGTAATTTCCACATAATAATTCACAAAGATCCTACAGATGTCAAGTTAATTGATTATACAAGAAATTCAAGAACAGATAATCATTTATAGACTAAATAAGACTTTCCTTTTAAGCAAATCATCCATGCAACCAATGATTTCATCGGCAATAAATCAAACATGAACAACAGAAGAAGAAAAGGAAGGAAAAAATTAAGAAGTAACCGAAAACTCAATCGAAGACCGAACCAAACATAGGAAACAGTTGAAAAATGAAGAGGAACGGACCTGTTTACCCATCTTGACAACAACGTAAGGATCACTGCTGCGAACATCACGAACGGCGAGATTGACACCTTTCTTGACTCTTATTCTCAGAAGCCCCAAAAGGTTGTCCATTTTCACAATTTTTTGTCGCTGTTTGCCGATGTTTTTAGTAATTGACGGTTTTAATTAAGCCCCTCCTCTTCCTTTATATGCTTAAACCCCTTTAGCACCCTGGCTAATTCTCTCTCCTTTATTTTTTTTTCTTTCTAATTAAGTTTCTAAAATTGGTATTTAGGCACTACTCCGCGTCTCATATTAACAGTGGTATATTATTTGTTATTTTAGAATTTTAAAATAATTTTTTTTTTTTTTACCCTTGTTTCTGAGAATGAAGATAACACATAAGTATTCATCGAAAAGAGACTATATCTTAAGACATAAATAAGAATAGAATAGTCTAATTTTTTATCTAATTAATACTTTTTAAGGAACGTGTAAAAAAAACACGATACATATTATGAGACAGAGAAAGTATATTTTATGAATTAATTATTATTTCAGTTAATAGGTATACATTATTAAGATGAGAGGGTCCAAAGGAATAAAGTATGTTGAAGACTCAAAACAAAAGAAGCAACAAATTTAGGCCCGGCTTATATATTCAGCATATCTTATGAGAAGTAAACTTATAACCATTAATCTTTGCAGATCTTTACAAAAATAAAAGTTGGAGGCATAAAATATTAATCAAACGTCTCAAGAGACAAGAGGACGTTTAAATAACAAATAAAAGAGTTAACTTCAGACAAATTAGATATACGACGTTTTGACTTTTGACGATTCCACTAATTAGGAGTTATGGGGCCCACCAGTATTCGTTTGGTTGTTGGGTCTTTACTGCACAGGGATAGCACTCCTATCCTATGCACATCGTTGGATAAAGTTAGTGATTGAGCACCATTGCCAACCACGTGAAATTCTCTTTAATACAAACGGACCTTAATTGTAACTTGTAAATGATTACTTTCTTTAATAACTTCTAAAGTTACTTTCTTTAGTAACTTTTTATATATATATATTTCTTAGTCGTTGTTTTCTTTGTGTTTAGGGTTTCTTCTTCTTAGTTATAAAATGAATTTATTAAATTTATTGTTGTTTTAAGAATTTGATGATTGGGATTTATCCTTTATGATATTTGAAAGTTATGTTTTAAATTTGAGCTCATTTAGAGTAAATTTGGGTGTTGAATCGTTTGTTAGATTATTGAAATTCAAAAATAAATTTATGTTTCAAAACTTCAAATTTTGAGTCCGATATTGTCTGAAGTTGTATTGAAAAATTGAAATGCTTAAGATTTCTTTGAATCTGAAGTTGTCTGAATCTGCATTGAAAAATTGAACTATTTAAGATTTTAATTTTTGAAATTGCAATTAAAAAATAGAAGAACTTTAGATATGAAATCTAAAGTTGAAGAGCTTGAACTATTTAAAATTTATATTTTCTAAAGTTGCAGTTGAAAATAGGAGATAAATTTGATTTCTGAAATTGTATTAAAATATTAAACTACTTTAAAATTGAACGAATACACTTTACAAAATTTTATAAAATGCAAGTAAAATTCAATGGCAGCCCCAAAATGCAAATTCTCCGTCCAAGTCCGATCAAAGGTGAATTTTTAAGTCAGAAAGCAAGAAAAACATAAGAAAACAAAAAAAAATTGGCATATTTGTGATTTGCCTTACTTTAAGAACACCGTGATTGATGTTTACAATTTTTTGGATCTTCCTTCTGGATTCCCCTGCTGTCAGAGTTTGAAAAGAGAAAGTAGGGGAAGATATTAGGTAATGACTTTTAAGAACTGCAATTTCGGTTGTCAGGTCAAAATTAGATTGAGGATAAAGTCGTGCAAAAAGAATATTATGAACGACTCGCAAATCATTTGAGTGATGTGGTCGAGGTCGACTAGTGAATGAATCGAACAGCCTAGCGACCAATCACCGCCGAGGTCGAGTAGCGTAGTATCCTCAGAAAGAATATTCTCTCTGATTGTAATTTAGGGTTTTTTGGAAATATCTTATATAAATATTAGGAAAGATAGGAAAAAGGCATGTAATATTTTCTATGATAACAACACTTCAAAAAAGGATAAGCTCTCTAGAAAAATACAAAGAACTACTTTTTGGAGATATTCAATCTTTTGTGGTTGTCTATTGTCATTTCCATCAGAAAAAATGCACAATATTCTCTCATTTTCAATATTGGGTGAATCTTCCTTCTTATTTATATTTATTGTCATTTAATGTTATTTAATATTTGGTGTTTCTTGCATACTACCGTATCTTGACGCATTTATTGATAACGCTCTTATTCTGCTACAATATTGTTCATACTACTCACCTAAGATCTGAAGCTATTAGCTTTAACTAGGATTAACCATTCTTAATAACTGATTAATTAGTTTAACCAAAACTTATCATTTTTTGGTCAAACAATTTGACGCCGTCTGTAGGGATTCCCTAGTCAAAGTCTTAGTTTCTTTCGGGTCTAAAAAAAATAACACAAAACCTTGTATTTCCTCGCATGCATAGTCTAACATGCTAGGTAATGGAGAGGAAAGAATGAAAGCAGAAGCCAGTCTTACTACCAACCTCCTAAACACCATCAATGAGGTCACTGATACAGACGAGAAGAACGTGATACCAAACACCTCCCCCAAGCGGAGTGGTTCACCCGCCCTCAGCGCAGCGTCACAACCTCACACGGTAAGGGGGCCTCTACGTCCATAACATAAGAGGCGTCCCCAATAGTGAAAAACCTACTTGAGGCATGGATAACAAGCACGGTGACCAGCATACTCGACAAACCCGTCCAAAGGACGAACAGAGAAGACGCAAGAATTTGTGTCGCACCAGGGATAAAAGAGCAACACGACCCTCCTCCTATAACAGGTATTGCTCACAACGTTAATGATGCAGGTAGTGACACCCTCACAACCATTTTGAGAAAGATGGAGGAGATGGAGAACGAGAACACCATGCTCCGCAACCAAATGAAAGAGCATCAAGAAAGGGTAGACAAAAAATCGGGCGCCCCAAAACTCTTACCAAACCGGGATGCCGGCCGGTTCGTTGAGCAATCGTACAGTGACGAAGTTGCACCACACGCCATACCTAAAACTTCCAAAATGTCAGCGTATTTGAAAATATATGACGGTACGACAAACCCTGAGGATCATGTGACCCGCTATGTCACCGCAGTGAAAGGCAACGACCTCGCCAAAGAACAAGTGTCTTTCATATTACTGAAGAAGTTTGGTGAAACCCTTACCGGGGGAGCACTAACTTGGTACTCACACTTACCTGCGGTCTCCACAGAAACGTTCGAGGAGATGGCCGACAAGCTTGTCACTGCCCATGTCGGGGCTAAGAAAGCAGAAGCGAGGGTGAATGACATATTCGCCATCAAACAGTCACCCGGCGAAGGACTAAGGGACTTCCTCGCCCGATTCAATCGTGTGAGAATGAATCTCCCAAATGTATCAGAGAGGATATCGGTAGGAGTTTTCCGAAACAAGTTAAACAAGAGCGGCTCGAGAGAAACCAAAAAATTGCTAAGTCAACTCATGAAATACCCCCAACCACTTGGGAAAAAATACAAAACGCCTACTGTGTTGAAGTACGAGCCAACGAGGATGACCTCAACGGGAAAACTCAACGGTTGACCTTAGTCCAAATGGAGTCGAGGAAGGATCACATAAACGATAATATAAGGGACCATACACGCCCGCGCCCTCATCGTTAAAGTCACCAACCATATGCAAAGTCGTTGTCTTACCATCTCCCCGTCACGGCGACGGCCTATCCAGGCCACAAACACGGACTCACCGAAGCGAAAGAGGTATGCCTCAATTACTATCTGCTCACAATTTTTGTGTTTCTCCTTCAGAAATAGTCTACACCCTCGAGAAGCTCGGCCCAAAAGTGAAGTGGCCGCAAAAGATGAAGTCTGACCCAAACACCAGAAAGTCAAATGCCCTCTGCGAATTTCACTAGGAACGAGGTCACAAGATCAAAGACAACATTGCCTTAAGGTAAGAGGTCGTGAACATGCTTCACCAAGGAAATGTGAAAGAACTCTTGAGCGACCGAAGAAGGGCGAATTTCGCTCGAGGACGCGAACAATATTTTTAATATTTTTATTAAAATATTAAAAACATGTTGACCCAATAACCTGTTGTGTCAACAGGTTATTGCATCATTGCTACTCTCTCACTTATCTTTGCAGTTGGCCCAATAACCTGTTGCATCATTGCTTCAAGTATGAAAACCCATCTTCCTGTCTACCACTATGTTGTTGCTGGGGGGGTGGGGTGATAAGACTGATGTTGATTCTGATTTTTATTATTGTACCCTTGTGGCCTTTGGTAAGGCGCCACATTACCGTGAGGTCGCATGGCTCCCATGTTTCCACTGTTGTGTTGTTGCTGAACTGGCCTGTATGGCTGGTTTTGCTGGCACTAATTCTGTCCACCCTGTCGCTGGCCCCCATAATTCGACACATAGTTCATATTTTCAGGGTAGTAATGATGATCATTTTCAGCATTCCACTGATTGCCAAGTGGTTGGCTAATGCAAGATGTGCATAAACCCCCATTGGTAGTGTCCACAATATGTACTTGCTGCTTCTGTCCTGACTCCTCCACCTTTTTCGTGAGTATGTTCATCTGTGTCATTAAGGTGGCCATATTTTCAGCAAGATTGTTGGATGGATCTAAGGCCACTGAGTGAACTACTGGAGTGATGGGTGCATTCCTGGTGGTCCACCTCGAATTCTGTGCCATTTTATCAAGTAGGATCTGACTTTCTATCCATCTCTTTGCTTAAGAATGCCCCACCAGCTGAAGCATCAACATTTTCCCTCACACTATCTGCCAGACCCATATAGAAACGCTGCCCCAACATCTGCTCTGGAATACCGTGGTGCGAACAGATTGTTTAACCAAAGAATTAGATTTCTTGTCCCAAGCTATTTAGGATGAACGCGAGTTACTGATAATCAAGAAAGTAAGACGATAAATAAAGAAAAATTGAGTAATAAACAATATTGTATTATGCAAAAAATAAAGTGGATTGTATTCGAGAATTCAGATGATCTTATGGGTTACATTTCTTCCCTTTATACAGGGGTTTCCTAGTATAACGTTTGGCTCCTGTCATGATTGCTCATTAATGGCTAATTATTACATTAATGAGGCGTTGCAAACGATAACCGTAACTGTTGTATAGGAGTTATGTAACGTATGAGTCATTAACTGTTGACTCTCGAATCTGTCCGTAGCTTCGCCTGGGTTCACTGTGACTGTATCTCTTCTTTCTCATTAAGTTTCCCGTAGTTGATGAACTCGTGGGTTTATTGATCGTGCCTCTTTGTCCCGTACCTCTTTACATAATCAAGTCTATCTGTCGCGTTTTTCTTGGTCCACGTAAATAGCTGAGTTGTCAAGAATCTGCTTACGTGTGAGACTCTTTTTTACCAATACAGATAGTCCCCCCACTTACCATATATTTGTCGATTAATATTTGGTAATACGTATTTATGGAGGGAATAGTTTGCCGCCGTTTTTCTCCGAAACATTGTATCTTTCTATGAACACAGGCGTCATTTGTCACTTCCATTTAATGCTCCTTCTACGTGTCCATTCTGATTGGTTCTGCAATGACTCGGCGCTTTTTAGGGTTGCGTCAGTCCCGAAGTGACACTTTTAATCATTACTTTCCATCATTATTTTTCCATGTTTCGACGGTTGTCTTTATGTATAAATACCCTTTTTCCTTTCTTTACTTCCACGAAACATTTTATAAATTGTCTCTTTTCTTGTAAAGAATTTTCTATTGCTTCTGTAAGTTTGTCTTCATCGAATCAACCCAAGAAGGTAATAGATGTGGAAAATCTCGTATCTTCTTCTGCTCCAATTAGGAGTTGGAGAGGAGGTAGGCTAAGGAATTTAGGATCTACTCCCTCTAGAGGTTCTTCTTCCCCAATAGTTTCTCCTCCTTCCGCTAGGTCTTTGCTTTCTCCTAGGTCTAGATCTTCTCATTCTTCGTCTAGAGGTAAAGATTATCATCTTCGTGAACCCAAAGTTGATGAGATTATTCCCGCCGAGTTTGTCTTTACTAGGGAAAACCCGGTTCTTGTAGACTAGTCTACTTCTTTAGATAGTGTGGAGAGGTATCCAACTATTATAACTGAAGGTCACGTTCCTCTTGTTCGTAGAGAGTGTTCTTGGGGGCCTGATTTCCCTGTTTATGTCCCAAATAGTAATCAAAGGATAACGTCTTATAAGACTGGTTATTCCTTTGTTTATACTTATCCTTTTACATTAGGGTTTAGACCTCCCATTGATCCAGTTATCATCGAGTTTTGCCGTTTTTTCAATATCTATTTGGGACAAGTTGGTCCGCTGGTGTGGCGAGTTGTCGCGTGTCTGAGAGTTTTGGCTTCTTTAGCTTCAGTTCCCTTTACTTTCAATCATCTTATTCATTTATATTCTCCTGTTTTGTTTCGTCAAGGGGTTTTTACTCTAGCTGCTCGGAGTAAAAAGTGTTAGTAACCTCTGGTGATGATAAAGACAGAGGTTGGTACCTCCGGTATGTTGTTGTCCCCACTGCTGGTTTAGTGGGTGAAGAGAATCTTCCCTTCCCTGAGAAGTGGAACCGTGCACGTGAGTACTTTTTTGGTTCGCATCTATTTTCTTCTTTCATTAGACTTGGATTGTGTTATTAACACCGTATCTATTTTTTCTTTTCAGCAATCATGAATACTGTTGAGAATGTCTCCGGTATTCGTGATTGGGTAGAAAAAATGTTGTTTGCCGCTCCTGTTGAAGAAAGGTCCTGGAATTACTTCGCGGGGAAGTACTGTTGGCTTGTAAAGACCCATGGTAAGTGGAGTTTTTCTTACTTCCTGTCTTACCCGAGCCTACTTTTATTATCGTTTAACTTTTCCCTTTTTGACAGGGTTTTCCGTCTGTGGGGTGTCTGCTTCATCTATCCTGAAGATGTCTTTGACTCAGGCTCAAAATATCCTTGCTAGCTCGTCTTCCTCAAAGAGAAAAGTTGGTGATCCCCGTTCTGAAGAGGAAGAAGAAGAAAGAGAGGGTGCTTTAGTACACCGGTCACGAAGAAGGCGGGTGGTTTTGGACGACGAGTCCACCCCCATGACTCATTCTTCTGTGTCTGCAGGTAGACCCTCATCTTCTAAAAATGATTCAAAGTCCCCAATCCATGATTCTGTCGAGTATTTGTTTCATGAAGGTTTTTGATCTCGCTCCCGATGATGTTCCCTTAGCTGTTGTTTTCCCCGACTCTTTAAGAGAAGAAGTTTCATCGGTTCCTTGTGTCTCCGTTGTTCCCGCTTCTTTAGCTTTTACGGCCTCTGCCGTTTCCCTACCCATGGTTTCTTCAATTCCTCATTCTTTCGTGCCTGCTATTGTGCTCGTGGGTCCTTCAATTCCTGGACCGTCTATTTTTGTTGTTGCTCCCTCTGTTCCTGCTTCCATGCCTTCCATTAGGGAAGTAGGGTCTTCCAGCAGGGAGATGCGGAGGGTTGTGATTGAGGTTCCAGCTGAAGGGAGTCTTTTTAAAAAGACGGGCGAGCCTGAGGTGTGGCTTAAGCCTCTGATAGGTCCTGAAGAGAAAACCAAACTTGCCAGCCATACAGCTCTCACGCGGGCCAATGAAGTGGTGCATTCTTCTTTGAAGGTATATCGTAGCTTATTCTTACATATGTACCTCTTTCCGTGTCTAAACAGTTTACCATGTTTAACTGTGTTATCATTATTTTTTTATAGATGCACCTTATTGGCTTAGAACTTATGGAAAGAGTTTCAAATTTGGATAATGAGTTGAAAGAGCTGCGGGTTGATTTTGACAATCTGAAAGCACAATATGATGGCTTGAGGGTAGATATGGATGCTTTAGAAGAGGAGAGGAATACCTTGAGGAGACAGTTAAGGATTACAACAACAGAACTGGCAGTGGAGAAGGCTTCTTCTATCCAAGCTAATAAGGATAAGAGTATTCTTGAATCTTCGTTTGCTGAAAAATTGTCCCAAGCCTCGGAGGAGATCAGGAACTTGAAGCATCTGCTAGGGCAGAAGGAGGAATATTCTGGTAAGCTTGTACAGACTCTCTCCCGGACCCAAGAAGAACTGCGTGAAGCTTTAGACAAAGTCCGAATTTTGGAAGAGTCAGTTGTACCCTTGAGGGCCGCCCATGAAGCTGCCAAAGTCGAGAAAGATGGATTGAGGGCTGAGCTTCAAGTGCGGGCAAAAGATTATAATGACCTCGAAGAGGCGGTTGCCGTTGATGTAAGCTGGGCGTACATGAATTCTCGCCTTGATACATTGATGGAGGTGAGCCAAGAGGGTTTCGACCTCAACGCTGAAATTGCTAAAACTAAATAGGCCATGGAGAAGACCCAGTGAGGTCTTGATCTTTCTCCATCCACTGATGAAACTCATGTTGCTCATGCCTCTTTTCCTCAAGCTGCTGCCGTTCCTACGGAAGAAGTCAACTTTCCAGTGTATTCCAGCCATATTTGGACTCTTTCGTTATTGTGTTCATTGATGACATCCTGGTGTACTCTCGTAGACAGGAGGAGAATGCCCAACATTTGAAGATTGCATTGCAGATGTTGAGGGAGGAGAAGCTTTATGCAAAATTCTCCAAGTGTGAGTTTTGGATCAATTTGGTAGCATTCTTGGGACACGTGGTGTTCGGTGAGGGTATTCAGGTGGATCCAAAGAAGATATAGGCGGTGCAGAGTTGGCCTAGACCTTCCTCGGCTACAGAGATTAGGAGCTTCCTTGGTTTGGCGGGTTATTACCGTCTCTTTGTGGAGGGGTTTTCTTCTATTACTTTGCCTTTGACCAAACTAACCCAAAAGGGTGCTCCATTCAGGTGGTCATACGAGTTTGAGGAGAGCTTTCAGAAGCTCAAGGCTGCTTTGACCACAGCTCCAGTGTTAGTTTTGCCATTAGCTTCAGGTTCTTATACCGTGTATTGTGATGTCTCGAGGGTAGGCATTGGTTGTGTTTTGATGTAGGAGGGTAGGGTGATTGCCTATGCCTCGCGTCAGTTAAAGACTCATGAGAAGAATTATCCGGTGTGTGATCTTGAGTTGGCAGCCATTGTTCACGCCTTAAAGATTTGGCGTCACCATTTGTATGGAGTTCATTGTGAGATTTATACTGATCACCGGAGTCTACAGCATCTATTCAAGCAGAAAGATCTTAAATTGCATCAGCGAAGATGGTTGGAGCTTCTTAAAGATTCTGATATCACTATTTTATACCATCCGGGTAAGGCCAATGTGGTGGTTGATGCTTTGAGTCATCAGGCAGAGAGTTTGGAGAGTTTAGCTTATCTTCTGCCAGCAAAGAGACCTTTATCATTGGATGTTCAGGCCTTAGCGGGCCAGCTTGTGAGATTGGATCTTTCGGAGCCTAGTCGGGTATTGGCTTATGTAGCCTCCAGGTCTTCTCTTATGACAGTATCCAGGAGCGTTAGTATCATGACCCACACTTTCTCGTTCTTTAGGACAGTGTCTGGTGAGGTGATGTTAGGGATGCGACTATTGGTGATGATGGTGTGATGAGGATGCATGGCCGGATATGTATGCTTATTGTAGATGGGCTTCGGGAGTTGATTCTTGAGGAGGCCCACCGTTCGCGGTACTCCATCCATCCAGGTGGCACGAAGATGTATCGGTATTAGAGGCAGCACTGTCGGTGGAGGCGGATGAAAAAAGATATTGTTGGGTTTGTGGCTCGGTGTCTCAACTGTCAGCAGGTTAAGTACGAGCATCAAAGACCGGGTGGCTTGCTTCAGAGATTAGATATTCCAGAGTGGAAGTGGGAGTAGATAACCATGGACTTTGTAGTTGGGATCCCACAGACTTTAAGGAAGTTCGATGCGTTTTGGGTTATTATGGAACGGATGACCAAGTCTGTGCACTTCATTCTCGTTTGTACTACCTACACTTCAGAGCGGTTGGCTGAGATTTATATACGGGAGGTTGTTCGATTGCATGGTGTCTCGGTTTCCATCATTTCAGATAGAGGTACTAAGTTTACATCTCAGCTTTGGAGGGTCGTGCAGCGAGGATTGGGTACTCAGGTTGAGTTGAGCACAAGTTTTCACCCTTAGACGGACTAGCAGTCCGAGCGCACTATTCAGATATTGGAGGACATGTTGCGCGCTTGTGTTATTTACCTTGGGGGTTCATGGGACCAGTTTCTGACACTCGCGGAGTTAGCATATAGTAACAAATATCAGTCGAGTATCCACATGGCCCCGTACGAGGCTTTATATGGGAGGAGATGTAGATCTCCGGTTGGTTGGTTGGAGACGGGTGAGGCTAGACTCTTGGGTACAGATTTGGTGCGGGATGCTTTAGAAGGTGAAACTAATTCAGGAGCGGCTTCGCACAGCGCAGTCTAGGCAGAAGAGCTACACGGACAGGAAGGTTCGTGAGGTATCTTACATGGTTTGAGAGAAGGTAGTGCTGAAGGTTTCACCTATGAAAGGTGTTATGAGATTTGGGAAAAAGGGAAAGTTGATCCATAGGTTTATTGGTCCGTTTGAGGTACTTCAGAGGATTGGGTAGGTGGCCTATGAGCTTACTTTGCCACGCTTCTTGTCAAGTGTGCATCTGGTATTTCATGTTTCCATGCTTCGAAAGTATGTTGGCAATCAGTCCC
Source organism: Nicotiana undulata (assembly GCA_005239495.1). Classification (NCBI taxonomy): domain Eukaryota; kingdom Viridiplantae; phylum Streptophyta; class Magnoliopsida; order Solanales; family Solanaceae; genus Nicotiana; species Nicotiana undulata. The sequence goes on along the minus strand of ML253615.1, from coordinate 15,241 downwards.
ATGTTTTGGACTACAGCACGGTTCAGTTGAAGGGTGATATGACTTATAATGTGGAGCCAGTGGCGATTTTGGATGACGGATTCGAAAGTTGAGATCAAAAGACATAGCTTCAGTGAAGGTTCAATAAAGAGGCCAACCCGTAGTGGAGGCCACCCAGGAGACCAAGAGGGAGATGCGTAGCAGATATCCACACCTATTTGAGACTCCAGGTATGTTTCTAGACTCGTTCGAGGACGAACGTTTGTTTAAGATGGGGAGGATGTAACGACCCGGTCGGTCGTTCCGAGAGTTATAGCCTTGTTTCCCCCATTACTGCTTCTTTGTGTGTTGTTCAGCTATGTTGAGTTGTATCGAGTTGGTAGGTATAGATCCGGAGTAGTTTTGGAGTGAAATGAGACACTTAGTCCCTTAGTTAGAAAGTTAAGTTAGAAAAGTCAACTGACAGTTGACTTATGACTAAATGAGCTCGGATTTGGATTTTTATAATTCGATTAGCCTCGTTGGGTGATTTTAGACTTAGGAGTGTGTCCGGAATGTAATTTAGAGGTCCGTGGTAGAATTGGGCTTCAATTGGTGATTTCGGTCGGCAGTGGAAAATTAGGTATCGGGGTCGGAATGGAATTTTGGAAGTTGGAGTAGGTTCGTAGTGTCATTTATGACGTGTGTGCAAAATTTGAGGTCATTCATACGTGGTTTGATATGTTTCGACGTCGTTGGAAAATTTTGGAAGTTCTTAGGCTTGAATCTGAGGTTGATTTGGTGGTTTGGTGTTGTTTTGGGTGTTCCGAAGGTTCGACTAAGTTCGGTTAGTCATTTATGACTTGTTGGAATTATTGGTTGAGGTCCCGAGGGGCTCGGGATGATTTCGGATGGGTAACGGGGAGTTTGGAAGTTGGAAAATGCAGTTGAAGCTACTAGTGTGGCCGCACATGTGGATGGGGAGCCGCAGGTGCGATGATCGCAGGTGTGTGGGAGGCTCGCAGATGCAGAGATAGAGGCTTGGGCCTTGGTCGCATATGCGAAGAGAGGATCGCACTTGCGAGCTCGCGGTTCGAGGGGGTTGTCGCAGGTACGAAGCCTGGTCGGTTAAGTGGAATGCGCAGGTGCGCACCTGGGACCGCAGATATGGAAGCGCAGGTGCGATGAAGGGTCCGTAGGTGAGAGATCCCTGAACATAAACCTATTTAAGTCACACTTCGCGAATTTTTGCCCTTTCTTCACCATTGATAAACAGTTTTTTTGCTTTGGGCAATGTTTTTCAAGGGAGAATCAAGAGATATCAGTGAGGTAAGTTACTTGGGTTTATTTACGCGTGTCTTTAATGATTTTCCACTGTTTAGTCATGAAATTGGTAGGAATTCAGGGTGAAATTGAGGGAGTTAGGGCTTGAGTTTTTGACAGTTTGAGGTGAGGATTTGAGGGACCAAACAGGGTCGGAATTTGATGAATTTTATATGGTTAGACTCGGGAGGGGATGAGGTTTCTAATTCTTCCATTTTTTACTAGTTTTGAGACGTGGGACCGGGGGCCGGATTTTGCCCGATTCTGGATTTTTGGCCTATTTATGTAGTTTGTTTGTTGGGATTCGATTCTTTAGCCTATGTTGATAGTATTATTCTGATTATGGATAGATTCGGAGTCTTTGGAGACCGAGTCTAGAGACGAGGGCATCCCGGAGTAGGATTTTTCGTTGTTAAGGTAAGTAACAGTTTTAACTCTGGCTTTGAGGGTATAAACCCGGAGAAAATTGATATCATGTGACTGTTTGGAAGTGATACCCACGCTAGGTGACAGGCGTGTACGCCGCGAGAGACTGAGACTTGGTCCGTCCCGTGAGGCTGTGAGGCCTAATAGCCATTATTTGTGCTTATATATTTACTTGTTGTTGAACTCTTCTGTCGTCATGTTAGAGATCATGCTTAGACTTTATTCATGCTCACATTATTTGCACTCAGTCATAGAAATTATTGTACATAGTTACCTCAGTCTCTATTATTTTCTTGATATGTTGTGATACTTGATGTGGGTTGTGTTCCCTTATTTGTTGAGAATTGTGAGGCTTGAAAGGTACATGACTGAGTGAGGTCGGGGGCCTGTTGTGAGATATTTGATATGATAGCACGTGAGTTATTCGTGCGGATCCATATATGATATGATAGCACGTGAGTTGTCCGTGCAGCAAGTGAGTTGTTTGTGCGGATCCAGAGATTGATATTATGGCACGTGAGTTGTTCGTGCAGCACGTGAGTGTCCGCGCTTAGCGCTTGTGCTGTAGGAACCCTTCCGGAATCTGTACACCCCCAGTGAGCACAGGTACCTATTGAGCGTGTGTATTGAGTGCTGAGTGCGAGTGCTGAGAGAGTTAGTGACAATGCTGAGATGTTTCATTTACTTTTGTTGTTGTTGCATTTACCTGTTTATTGTCTTGTAGCATTTTCTGAGTTATGGAAGTTTCCTGCTTACTACTGTTTATTCTTAATTGTGAAAAGAAATAATTTGATTGTTCTGCTTAGCTCGTCACTACTACTCAGTTCCTTAGTTATTTTTGTTACTACTGAGTCAGTTGTACTCATACTATACCCTGCACTTTATGTGCAGATCCAGGTGAGTTAGAGCACGGCGATCGTTGAGTTCAAGCCGGCTATCTTTGGAGACTGCAAAGTAGTTGCTAGCGTCTGCAGGACCTTGTTACTCCTTTTATCATCCTTCTTTTGGATTGTATTGACATTTAGACAGTTTATATATCTTAGTTCATAGTTTTAGACGCTCGTGACTCAGTGACACTCCAATGTTTGGGTCTCGTTTCCATATTTTCTATATTTATACTTAGAGTTGATTTAGTTTATCATTAATTCAAATATTGGTTATGTTTTTATTACATTCTTATAATTAAATTAGTAGTAATATTTTGGGAAATAGAGTTGCCTTGTATCACGATAGGCGCCATCATGACATGGTTTAGATTTGGGTCGTGACATGTGGGACTAATTGTATGGGTCAAAATTAGATTGGGGATTAAGTCATGCAAAAAAGGACGTTATGAACGACTCACAAACTGTTATGAGTGGTGTGGTCGAGGTCGACCAGTGAACGAACCGAACAGCCTAGTTACCAATCACCGTCGAGGTCGAGTCGCGAAGTTAAGAGTAACGGCTAGTTTTGTACTGGTATCCTCGGAGGAAATATTCGACATTTGTCGAATATTCTCTCTGATTGTACTTTAGGGTTCTTTGGGAATATCCCATATAAATATAAGGAAAGATGAGGGAAAAGGCATGTAATATTCTATATGATAAGAACACTTCAAAAATAAGTTATCTAGAAAAATACAAAGAACTACTTTTTGGAGGGATTCAACCTTTTGTGGATTGTCTATTGTCATTTCCATTAGATCCAGAAAGTGTGCAATATTCTCTCATATTCTTGTCATTCATCATTGTTAGAGAAAGTAATATTTCACCCTATTCAATATTGGGTGAATCTTCCTTCCTATTTACATTATTGTCATTGAATGTTTTAATACTTGGTGTTTCTTGCATACTACCGTAACTTGACGCATTTATTGATAGTGCTCTTATTATGCTACATCGTTGTTCATACTATTCACCTAAGATATGAAATTATTAGCTTGAACTGGGATTATTAATCATTTTTAATAAATGATCAATTAGTTTAACCAAGGATCATCATTTTTTGATCAAACAAATTTATGGATGCTTAACATGTGCATATTATTGAGTATTACTTGCCTCCCCTATAATGATGTAATTTTTGAATGTTATATATATATAAATAAGTGTCCAGTTAACCAAAAAAATAAATGTTACTTGCACTTAGAGTTTACACCACCTAAATGAATACAAAAATTATGTTTTAATACTGATTGCTGTCTCTAATTACAGTACTAGTTAATATAGATTTTTGTTTCAATATTATTTTACCGTAGTAAATTAATAGTAACTTTTTCTTTTTGGTTGAAGCAGGAGAAATTTTATCTAAAAACTAAGGAATATTACATAAGTTACTCTCAACCATCCGGCCCTTCTCTCCGTAATCAACTTCCTTTCGTAGTACCCATACCCTAGGGGAATTCGAATACCCACGCCTGATCCAACCTAATAGTAAGCAATCCGCCAAAAGCAACCAAAATATTTTTTGGTGAATCGGGCGAAAACTTGAACTATTGGGATCGAAATTGTGGAGTGTTGCAAATGTAGTAGATCTATCAGTTGCATTAATATTTCCTAAGTTTTTCCATCAGCATCGTCTTTCACTGCTGCTTACAAAAATAAAGTTGGTGCCAAAAGGATGATTGATTCGAATTAATGCTAGATAAAAGAATTGTAATTCTAGTTTTTCATGGTTGGTCCTAAAGGATAATCACTAAAATTCCGAAGCATTCTCCGGTTCTGAATTTATCAATTTTAGTAGATGAGCTTATATGTTTTCGTTGAGACGACACGATTGAAGGTTTAATGCTTGAGTTAAGCTTTAGAATTATAAGTTTGATATCGTGTTCACTTGTATATTTGTATGCTTAAGAACTTTTACTATAGCAAAAATATTGGTGATAAATGTTTGAGGTCGTTAATTTCATTTTTGTGAGACTTATGTAAATTGGTTAATTCTAAATCAAAATTGTATTTGTGCTAGTGAAGAAAAATATAAAATTGCAGTTGAAATGATTGCTTTGTTTCAAAAAAGATAAAATTCAAAGTTGTCCCGCATTGAACCCGCATTAAACCCACAACCCGCCCCGTCCCGCTTTAAAAATTTTAAAAATTATTTTAATCCGCCCCGCACCCGCATAAGAGTAAACCCGCCCTGCCCCGCATCAAACAAAACCCGCCCCGCCCCATTGCCATCCCTATTAATTAATGTATATCATTATACCTATTTTCAGTAATTTTTAAAGAAATGAAAATATCTTTCCAATAATTCGAAAAGTCAAGATGCAAAAGTAAATTTTCTATGCTTCTTTTTTTTTTTTTTGGGTAAAAAGATGTAGTATAATATATAATCAAACAAAGACAGTAGGAGTTCTTACAAGATGCCGTAAGTGCATCTGAGGTACTAATAACATACTACTAGTAGTAGGATAAGCTAGTCTATCACAAACTACACGGCTTTCAGAGAGCATTGAGTTTGATCTGCTAGGAGTTGATACGAGCCTCCGGCGTACTGGACCTTCATGATCTCGATAGTAAGAAGACATTACAAAAAGTGGTGGCTCAACAAAAATGATGCAGCTGTCCTGAGTAGTCGAAGCTCCATATGCAACTAATTTATCTGCGACTTCATTCTGCTCTCTGTAAACGCTTACTTTTCAGTAATACAATTTGTTATAACGATGAGTATTAATATTTATTTTTACTTTCATAAATATTTGATTTTATACCATTTAGACTCTTTTTGACTTGTAATTGTGGATCAATGAATTACAGATACTTTTAAGGCGCTGAGAAATAAACAAAAAGGATATTAGTGCTCCTAAACGCTAGCATATACTCCTTTTGACCCACCCATTCGGATTTTCTTTTCTATGCAGACTCGACAATTTAGAATAAATTCTTGGATTTAGTTATTCCCCTATTCAGAAGATTATGGTAAATTTTAATCTATGTTGATATACTAAATATTAAAAATTCTAACATATAAAGATTCAAATAGTAGAAGTTTTAGACAATTTTAGATTCCTAAATACTAGAAAAATAATATAATTTATAATTTTTTTCTTACTTAAAATTAATATTATATTTAAGAGTTGTTTGGTCCAAGGAATTAGGTTGATTATTCCGACATAATATTAATATTATATTATAAATAAAAACATTTATATAAATATACACTTCTAATTTTCGAGCTCCGGCGTTTCGTATGTTGGGCCGTTTGGTTCATTGGATTAGGTGAACTATTTCGTGATAAATTTAAGGATTAAATTTATTTCACATTTAGTTGGATATTAGCTAAAATTAGTTTTTATTTTATTTCAAATTTTGATGTAATTTATCTCATATAAAAGGCGGGATATCCCAATTTCGTATCAAATGGACCGCTAAATTTAAATTTTAATTATTTTATATAATATTTGAAAATTACATCAAAAAAGTACCAAACGGTATTCATAATTTAAAAATATTTAAAATTAGCAGGTCATTTGGTAGAAAATTTTAAATATTTTTAAATTAAAGGTCAAACGTGTTTTTTCCCAAAAGTACTTTTTCCCCTCGATATAAGGTGTTTGACCAAGTTTTTTTGTGAGAAAAAAGTGCTTTTGGAAAAAAGCGAAAACTAAAAAAAAAAAAGCTTCTTTCTAAAAGCAGAAACATAAATAGTGACTTTTCTGAATAAGTACGGAGCACATTTTATAATATTATTCCCCGCTTGTGCAACTGGATGATAATATTTAAAGCGTGGAACCTTACATACTTGGCTGTTAATAACTTCCTATCTTCTCATATAAAAACAAACTAGAAAAATTAGTGCACTTATACAGTACTTTATTTTATATAATGTCGCGACAAGTTGGGCATGTAGCATATCTAGTCATCCACATATAAATGCAATGTGCGTGAAGCTCGTGGCCTCATGGAAGCTCATCTTCTCCTTCAATTATCTCGTTCAAGCAGATTGTACAAATTTTCGCAGGATGCTCATGCATCTCTATGTCCATGTCGATCGGATCATCTCGATTACATAGACGCCACCTCCTAATGCTACAAATAAACATGTGAGTGCTATCATAGCCCCAATAAAAAGTAGAATTTTAACGCAGGCTCTGACTAGCTACAACAGTGGTGCACTTGTTGCACAACAAAATGGCATCCTTAGATTGTCATACATTGATTTAACAATGTATAAGATTTTCGAAAAGTTTTTACTAATATACATAAGATGCACGTGAGCTAGTTTTATTTTATTTACTTGAGATCTCATAAGTTTTTAAGTGTTGGATTTCTCAAACCAATTCCAATAAAATCAAATCTCTTTATAATTAAATAACATTATATTAAATTTTCGTATTTAAAGTGTCTTTTTAAGAAGTTGTGGTCCTTTCCATTGGGAGGAGATCCCTTCCATGATGTGTTTGCCAAACTATTTAAAAGTTGACACTCTTTTCATTTGTAAATAATTAAAATTTTAATTTTAGACGAAACAATGATAAGAAAATCTAATGCTAACGTCGACCGTTTATATTAAGCTTTTATTGTACTATTCCTTTTACAAATACATTCGTGCAGTTGTAACCAACCAGAAAGATTGGTACACTTATTCAGTGTTTTATTTCATATAATGTCGCAACAAATTGGCATGTAGCAGATCTGGACATCCATCTATGGATGCAATGCGGGTGAACCTTGTGGCCGCATAGAAGAGCAACTTCTCCTCCAATCATCTCGTTCAAGCAAATCGTACAAATCTCTGCATGACACTCCTGCATCTCTATGTCCCTCTCCACTGGATCGTCTCGTCCACATAGACACCACTTCCCAGTTCAAATAATCAAAGCACATGTGAGTGCTATCAGAGCCCCAAGCAAAAAAATAGGATTTTCACGCAGGCTGACAGCTATCACTGTGTTGCACGTGTTGCGCATCAACATGGCATCCGGTGATGCACGTTTGACACACGAGATGCATGTGAGGCGCACACGAATCTAGTTTTATTTGATTTACTTGAGACATCCTAAGTGTTTAAGTATTGATTTCTCAAATTAACTCCAATAAAATCAGATCACTTTTATAATTAAATAACTCTATATTTAATTTCCACATTTAACATGTCTTTTTAAGAAGTTGTGGTCCTTTCCATTGGGAGGAGATCCCTTACACCATGTGTCTACCAAACTATTTGAAAGATGACATTTTTTTCATTTGTAAATAATTAAAATTTTAAACGTGATTATAGACGAGACAATAATAAGAAAATCCAATGCTAACCGTTTATATTAAGCTTTTATTGTACTACTCGTTTTACAAATACATTGGTGATGTTGTAACAAACTAAAAAATTAGTAAACATATAAAGTACTTTATTTCATATAATACCGCGAAAGATTCGGCATGTAGCAGATTTGGATCCATCTATGGATGCAATGCGGGTGACATTTGTGGCCAAATGGAAACCCAACTTCTCCTCCAATCATCTCGTTCAAGCAGATCGTACAAATCTCCGCAGGTTGCTCTTGCATCTCTATGACCCTCTCCACTGGATCGTCTTGGCCACATAGACACCACTTCCTAATGCAAATAATCAATGCACACGTGAGTGCTATCAGGGTCCCAAGAAGAAAAAAAGCATTTCCACGCAAGCTCTGACCAACTAACGCTGCAGTGAAACAATCATGGCATCGGAGATTGTCATACATAAATTTGACAATGTATAAGAGTTTCGAATAGTTTTTACTAATATACAGAAGATGCACGTTTGACGCATGAGATGCACATGAGCCACACACGAAGCTAGTTTTATTTTATTTACTTGAGACCTCATAAGTTTTTTAAGTGTTGATTTCTCAAACCAATTCCAATAAAATCATATCCCTTTTATAATTAAATAACTCTATATTTAAATTCCACATTTAAAGTGTCTTTTTAATAAGTTATGGTCCTTTCCATTGGGAGAAGATCCCTTCCACCACGTGTCTACCAAACTATTTGAAAGTTGACACTCTTTTCATTTGTAAGTAATTAAAAATTTCGACGCAATTTAAGACGAAGCAATAATAAGAAAACCCAATGCTAACGTCGGACATTTATATTAAGCTTTTATTGTACTATCCGTTTTACAAATACATTCGTGTAGTTGAAACAAACTAATAAAGTTAGTACACTTATGAAATACTTCATTTCATATAATATCGAGATAAATTGGACATGTAGCAGATCTGGATCCAGTTATGTATGCAATGCGGGTGAAACTTGTGGCCCCAAGGATATTATGCTCGGTTAGATGTTTTCATTCTTGAAAGGGGAAGTGTATTTATCTTCCGGGGTTATTAACGTTTAATATTTACTGATGACAAATATATTGTAGCCATTTGAAATTACGAGAAACAGAGTTAATTATGTATGTTTATAAATAAGGACTTCCTCCCATGAGTTTTAGTTGTTGACTATAAAAATTTTATACTCCTTCCGCTCTTTTTTATTGGGCACGTTTTTATTTTTCACGCCCCTTAAGAAATAACAAATGAAATGTATAATTTACCATGATACCCATACTAATGGATGCATATTTTATTGGATTTGAAAAAATAATTTGAAATGAGTAATAAATATTGTAGGTATAACAAGAAAAAATAATTTGGTATCCTCTTGATATGCGTAAAGTGACAAATAAAAATAAAAATTTATTGTAAGTATCTCCAAAGTAAAAGTGAACGGAGGGAGTATATAATAATAAGGGTATGATAGTTAAATATTCACAATTTCTTTATCAATATCGAATGTAATGAAGATATGCCAATATTTTCATATTGTCTATTCAGTTCTTCAATTGATTTTTTAATAATAATGAGTTTTTTGACATGACGAATGATAATTGTGTGTGCTAATATAATAACAGTACTGAGTTTCCTAGGGTCCTCAATCCAAAAAGATAATTATATATTTCCTTCTGATCAATTCTATAGCGTCAACGTATTGTAAGGTTTTTTTTCTCCATTGGAGCATTTTGTTAGGAAATATTTTATTTTTCTATCTCTAGTTAATTTTAAAGAAATGATTTTAATTTTATCATTGTACCGCAATAAATTCACTAATTTATATTTTCTCCGGTCCATAATAAGTGATCAATTTTTTTTTTATTTTGGTCTAAAATAAGTATCCATTTATATAATCAAAAAAAAATTCAATTTATTTTTTTAAAATTATTCTTTTGTACATATCCTAAAAAGTCTTTTACTCCTTATATTAATTATATTATAATATTTAATTAAGAGTAATTTAATTATAATGATTATTTTATCTATAATTTAATATTTTCTTAATAGATGTGTCCAAAACAAATTAGTCGTTATCCTAGACCGGAAAAGTATATACCAAAAGTATTACTTCAAAGGTCAGAGTTGATTGGGGTACAATAGTTTGAGGAACATTCTACATCACTATTGCGAAAACTAAAGATATTTCCATGCCTTCCAAAAAGAACTCCTGAAACTTCTGGAACAATCAATTCCGTTTCTCTCTCAAACACATAAATAGCAAAATACCTGCTCGCTTCTCTGGTAAAACACTACTAATCTCTTTAGCTATCAAAAATCTCAACAAAGTTTTCAAAGTTAACAAATGGAAAGCCCATTCTACGGAAGCTATTGGTCCCAGCCGACTCGTCGTCGCTATTCCTCAAACATGAAAGGAATACCCGTGCTGCCCATACATCAAAATGCTATTGGTAATAAGCCGGTTGTTCAGATTCCGGTCCACTTCGTCGGTTCGGATCCTGAGCGGTCTGTTTCAGTCTTGAAGACTCAGAAATCTAAGCCGGACCAGTCAGATTCTCCTTAAGGATTCAGAAGGTAGTCAGAGGCTTTTTAGTGAGAAAAAGCGTGAAGAAAATCATATCAATACGAAAAGATGTGGACGAAATTGAGCGCAAGATTTTGTGCGGCGAAATGGCGGAGTTGATTCAGAGAGACAAAAGGGAGAGGTTGCGGGTGAATGAGACGCTCATGTCTCTGCTTTTGAAATTGGATTCCGTTCATGGAGTTGATTCCCGTGTTAGGGACTGCAGAAAGGCTGTGATTAAAAAGGCAATCTCTTTGCAAGAGAAAATTGACTTTATTGCTTCCGCAGGTAATCAAATTGCACTCAAAGAGGAGAATAAATACAATGATCCCGATGAAGTCCCTAAACTCGTCAATCCGACCGAATACATCCCCCATTCCACATGAAATCGGGACGAAAATGAAAAATCGAGAGTGTGGAAGCAGAAAATCAAGCAGCATTGAATTGCACGAAGAAAGATGAGAAAACACAAGTAGAGGGCGAATGCGATGCAGCGCCATCAATTGAGAAGTTCGATGCGTTGCCGGAGGTAAAGGAGGTAAGTGTGGAGAGAGGCGAAGTTGGAGATGTGATTGAAAGAATTGATGAGGAGGAGAATGAAGCAGGGTTACATGGGGAAGATGAGAGTAGAGAAAAACAGAGAGTTGATGGAGAAAATGGTGGAAAAGAATGAGAAGATGATGAGAATGATGAATGAGCTGTGCCAGAGAAACGAAATGCAAACGCTGATGCTGAATTCGCTGGCGCAGAGGGTGGCGCAATTAGAGAAAGCTTTTCTATGTGATAGGTTGAAGGTAAAGACAAAGAAAAAGAGGCATGCTGCTTAAAAATTGGTCCGGCAGAAGCCGAGCCCATCTTGTTTGAGAGTGTTTACAATGACTTTGTATTTCTAATGAGCAGTTCCTTGATTTTGAGCCCGTTTGGGTTAGCTGATTGAGTAACTGATAAGTATGAAGTTGATTTTAGTCTTATTTTTATCTTCTATTACGCATTTATATTTTAGTAATTTTGGGACGTGTATTTACATGAAAGAGAGATATTGGAATGTAAAGCTTATTACCGTGGAACTTCATTATGCGGAACTTACGCCTTGTGATTCTTTGGTTAAGTTACTGGAACTAAATCGGTAATTTATCCGTAGCACTAAAAAGGTCATCACCGTATGTGTCCTTATTCGGCTTCTCCTCTTATTTTAGTAAGAAATAATTTGTGTTTGACTAATTAATTTTAAAAATATTTTTAAACAGTAAATAATGTTTGATCAAGTTTTTAAAAATTGCTTTTAAGTATATTTTTCTCAAAAGTGCTTCTCAGAAAAGTGTTTTTAGAGAGAAACTATTTTTTTCTGCTTCTCCAAAACTATTTCTGTTTCTCCTCAAAATCACTTTTTCTCCATCCAAAAGCTTGCCCAAACACCTCAATTTTTAGTCAAAATTATTTTTAATCAAAAAAAGCACTTTTGGCCCAAAAAAAAGCTTGGCCAAACAGGCTATACATCTCTCACTCTCTATATATATAGGGGAGGGCATGGAACAAGTGACTTGCACCCCTTTGGGATCAAAATTCACATTTATTTATTTTCTTAGATTTTTTTTTTTTACTTTATTTGTTTTGTTTTTCTTGGATTGGAAGTTATGGAGTTTGAGCACTAGGGTTGTAGGTTAGTATGATAGTGTTTTGTTTTAGGTTGTTAATGCTCCAATTGTGTCCTTAACATTTCATTAGGTTGTAAGTTAGGTTGTAATATGTTTAGTGGCCCTTGTTGTGTCCATATTATTCCTAGTATGTGGATTGCAAGCGGGGTCAGGTCGTCTTGTTTACTGGTTAATGTAATTGAAATTGCGTAAAGTAAATGACGTTCGAGAATGGTTCAGACGGATTCAAGGTTATATGTAGCGATCGAGGATCTCAAGGTGTGAGAAGGGCTAGAACTGAGATTTACGGGGAAGGTGTCAAGGCTTGTGGTGTATTTGCATTATCATGGATTCTATCCATCAGTATCACGAAAGTGAGGGTAATGACTTTAAATTCGCAGGAAGTCTCATTAGGGTAAATATTTCTAATGTGGTGCTTTGGGGATATTTGAGAGAGTATTCAGCAGCTTATGAGCCTTAGACAGTATATTTTTATGCTCAGGTTTCGTGCGGTGAGTCGAGATTGAGAATTGCGGTATTATGGCCAGAAGAAGTATCAATTCGAAGGTAAGTCAGGAGGAACTTGGATAAATAGGACAGCTTGGTAGTAGGTCAGATCGACATGATAAGGTATATGGTTAGTTCTTTAGGTGGTTATGAGGTACTGAGTTCTTACAGGTATTTCTTAGCAATTTTCTTAGAATTTTATGGCACGCGTAGCTTGGTTGAGTTAGAAGGATTCAGTCATGGCGGTTTGGTGTTGTACAAATGTGATCGGGAGTTCTTGATGATTTCTACAACGGTTAGAGATGTATATTTTCTACTGGCGTGAGGGTCATGTGATGTATGGTGACTTTGCTTCTAAATGGGATAAATGGAAAGTTCTTGGCTAGTTGGGTACGTAGTTGTTTGTGGCTAGAAGGGAGCATGAAGTTCTCATATTTATCATAGGATGCATGGCATATGCAGTATTTTGTGTATAGTGGAGAGTGGCATATGTGAGGTCACGGTTCAGTTTTGGAAGGAAGGTCAGAACTGGCGGTTTCAGATGATTAGGTAAAGGATACCACTATTGGGTGGCAATGTGAGAGTATACATTCATAAAGGATAATTTGCTTAAGGCAATGTGTTTGAGTAAGGGTGCATCATTGGTGTTACGGCGCTCTCTTGTTGGATCGACTGCCGATATTCAAGTTTGTTGGTGGCACAGAAGAATTATAGGAGTATCCCCGTGGAATGATTGAGTATTAGAGACGTGTTATATGTTTGAGTGGTGGAATTGGGATCAGATATGGCAATTGGTGCGCCTCATGGATTTTGAGACGGGGAGTTTTCATGAACATTGTAGTTGTGAACTACGAGGATGCGATCAATGCTAGTCAGGTGTTAGTATATATCATGATTCAGTCATTATGAACGTTCGGAGAGTTATCTACCTGTTGTGGGTGACCAGAGTTGACTTAGAGTTATTGGTAGGCCAGTATGGGTGTTGCAAGATTGAGACGTATTGGTTATGTTCTTTCTGGTTCAGGTGGCATGGCATCGTCCGATTTTCCCGTGGTTATGGCAATGCACTTTGAGTAATTGATGTCTAATTTCACATGGTTATTGATTTTGAGCAAGGTGGCTTGGAGTATGTCATGTGGTCCAGCGGTTGGATGGGATCACGCTTTGCAGCTCAGTTAGGTAGAGGTATGATCCTTGGTGTCGGATTTGTGCGATATGGTTTCACGATGTGTATCAGGCTTTTAGCATGATGTGGTAATGGCAAGAGAAATGGCAGGATAGTCCTCTCGTGTTAGTCTTCTTTATTTAATGAATTGAACTCTTGGTATGTGGTTATTGAGTGCACAAGTTGCACAAGTTATGGCTCTGGATGGTATTGATACTGATCGGACGAATGGTTGCCGGTTTATGCGTGTTTCTTTCATCATCGGCATTATATGGAAGTGTTAGAGCGAGACATGGTTTGATAAGAGGGTATGTACCGGTATTGAGTTGTTTGAACAACTATGGCGGTTAGGAGTTATCACTATGAGTGGTTGAGCCACGCGGTATATTATGTGATTTCATATTGGGTTACGGATATGGCTTGATACAGTGGTCAGACAATTTCAGCTTATAGTCGCGGAAATTTGATCTTGCAAATTATTTCAAAAGTGGAAACTTGGTTCTAAGGTTTATGGGTCAAGATTGGATTTCGAAATTTCAACTGTGTTGTGCTATTATACCTATATGGGGTAAGGTGACGTGGGATCACCTCCGAATATGTGCATGGTAGGTTACACAACAATTTTGGCGGTGTTTGGAAAGACTCTAGGCACGTTCGAGGACGAACGTGTGTTTAAGTGGGGGAGAATGTAACGACCCGGTCTGTCGTTACGTAAAACTTGCATTAAAATTTTTGTTATTGACTTATTATAGATTGGTTATTCTGTTATTAATGTGTTAGAGTTGATAGGCTTGGAATCAGAATGGTTAAATGAGAATTCAGGCACTTAGTCCTTGAGAATAGCATTAAAAATTGGAAAAGTCAACTAAGAGTTGACTTATTGGTAAACGACCTCGGAGTGCAGATTTTATGGCTCGAATAGCTTCATTAGGTGATTTGGGACTTAGGAGTGTGTTCAGAATAATTTTGTGATGTCCGGTGTAGAATTAGGCTTGAATTGGTGGAAGTTAGTTTTTGGCAGTGGGAAATAGGCTATCGGGGTCGGAATGGAATGTGACAGTTGGAACAAGNAATTTGGAGTTTTGATGTTAGTTTTGGTGTTTTGAGAGTGCAACTAAGTTTGAATGATGTTATGGGATATGTTGGTAAGTTTGGTTGGGGTCCCGAGGGGCTCGGGATTTGATTTCGGGTGGTTAACGGGCATTTTTGGACTTGAAAATACTGCTGGTTTTCTGGTGTTTATGCAGCTGGAATTTATTCACTGCGATCGAGAGGAATGGTCCGCGATCGCGTAGGGTAAGTGGCTTAAGCAGTGCGATCGCGTGGACTTGATCGCGATCGCGTAGGGTTAGCTGAGAAGTGGCAAATTTTTGTTCTTCGCGATCGCATGGAGGAGGTCGCGATCGCGTGAGTTGAGCGGGGTGTGA
>ML253614.1:728-24818 GCA_005239495.1 Nicotiana undulata | reverse complement strand
CCAAATAAGGCCTGAATACCCGATTCATCAACTCCATGAAAGCAGCGGGGGCATTAGTTAACCTGAACGACATGAACTCATAATGCCCATAACGAGTGCGAAAAGCTGTCTTAGGCACATCAGAAGCCCTCATCCTCAGCTGATGATAACTAGACCTCAAGTCTATTTTAGAGAACACCGTAGCACCCTGAAGCTGATCAAATAAATCATCAATCCTCGGCAAAGGATACTTGTTCTTGACAGTAACCTTATTCAACTGCCGGTAGTCAATACACATCCTCATTGAGCCATCTTTCTTCTTCACGAACAATACCGGAGCACCCCAAGGTGAAACATTAGGCCTGATGAAGCCTTTACCCAACAAATCCTGCAATTGCTCCTTTAATTCCTTCAATTCTGGCGGAGCCATACGATACTGGGGAATAGAAATGGGCTGAGTGCCCTCAATTAGCTCAATACAGAAATCAATATCCCTGTCGGGTGGCATACCCGGTAGGTCAGCAGGAAATACCTCTGGAAATTCACGAACCACGGGCATAGACTCCATGGAAGGAACCTCGCACTAGAATCACGAACATAGGCCAGATAGGCCAAACACCCCTTCTCGACCATGCGCCGAGCCTTCATATAAGAAATAACTCTACCAGAGGGATGACTAGGAGTCCCTCTCCACTCGAACCGTGGTACTCCTGGCAAGGCTAGGGTCACTTTCTTGGCATGACAGTCCATAATAGCATGATAGGGAGATAGCCAATCCATCCCCAATATAACATCAAAGTCAACCATATCAAGAAGCAAAAGATCCACCAGAGTCTCCAGACCACCAATAGCTACTACGCAAGCACGGTAGACTCGATCTACCACTATAGAATCACCCACTGGTGTAGACACATGCATAGCAGTACCCAAGGAATCACGGGGCATACTCAAATAAGGGTCAAAGTATGAAGACACATAGGAGAATGTAGAACTAGGATCAAATAACACCGAAGCCTCTCGGCTGCAAACTAAAATTGTACCTGTGATAACTGCATCAGAAGCCTCAGCATTTGGACGAGCAGGAAAAGCATAACACCGGGGCTGAGCCCCTCCAACCTGTATATCTCTGGGTCTACCTGCTACGGGCTGGCCTCTACCTCTCCTGGCCTGCCCTCCACTTCTATGCGTCTGACCTCCATCTCTGGCACCACGACCACCACCCCAAGCTGGCTGAGGGGGTGAGGGTGCACCGGATGCGGGAACCATGGCACGGGAACCCTGATACAGAGAACCACCAAAGCCTCGGAGGCAAAACCTGGAAATATGCCCCATACCACCGCAAGTGAAGCAAGACCTCGGCTGGTGAGAATACTGACCCTGGAACTGACCCTGTCGACCAGAATGACCACCCTGATAGCTCTGAATCGGCGGTGCACTGATGGAAGCTGCAGGTGCACTGCGGGATACCTAGAGTGCTTACTGATAAGGCCTAGGAGGATGGCCTCTGCCAAAGGAATATCTGCCTCCAGATGAGGCACCACTGAAACGGCCGAAATGACGAGGTCTCTTGTCAGACCCCTGACCACCATCCTGGGATAATTNTCCTGGAAGGAGATATCAGTACCCGTCTCTCTGGCCATCTGAAGCCTGATGGGCTGAGCTAGACCCTCAATAAACCTCTGAACCCTCTCCCGATCGGTGGGGAGTATCATAAGGGCATGCCTGGCCAGCGTAATAAACCTAGTCTCGTATTGAGTGACGGACATGGAGCCCTGCTATAGACGCTCAAACTGCCTCCGAAGATCCTCTCTCTGAGTAACTGGAAGGAACTTTCCCAAGAACAACTCAAAGAACTGACCCCAAGTCAAAGGTTCAGACCCAGCTGGTCTGGTCATGTAGTAATCTCTCCACCAAGTCTTGGCGGTGCCAGAGAGACGAAATGTAGAAAAATCAACTCCATTGGACTCCACAATGCCCATGTTCCGAAGAACCTCATAAAAGCTATCTAAATAGTCCTGGGGATCCTTTGATGGTGCACCAGTAAATGTGGTAGTAAATAACTTGCTGAACCGATCCAACCTCCACAGAGCATCTACGTACATTGCTGCTCCCTCAACTGCTGGTGCCACAATACCTGACTGAACTACTGCGGCCGTCTGAGATGCCGAAGTCTGGAACTGAGTGGCAAACTGCTCTGGCGTGTGAATAGCAGGAAACTGGGTCCCTCCCCCATCCTGAGATCAAGATGGTGTAGTAGGAAGAAGACCGGCCTGAGCCACGCTCTCCATGAGTCCCACTAAGCGGACTAGAGCGTCCTGAAGTACTGGGGTGGCAATGAACCCCTCCAAGACCTGAGCTGGTCCCACCAGAACTGTTTGGGTAGGAACCTCACCGGCAAAGTCTACCTGTGGGTCCTCTACTGGAGCTGCTGCTCTAGCTCTGCCTCGGCCTCTAGCACGGCCTCGGCCTCAGCCCCTCGTAAGAGCTGTAATAGGAGGATCAGGCTGTTGGTCAGTCGATGAGGAAGCGCGCGTTCTCGCCATCTCGAGAGAGTGAAATAGAGACTCAATCAGTATTCAGAATTCAACTGACACGACATAGAATGAAAGATGTGAAGTTATTCCTAACTTTGCAGCCTCTGGGGGATAAGTACAGACGTCTCCGTACCGATCCCTCAGACTCTACAAAGTTTGTCCGTGAGTGGTGAGACCTAAGCAACCTAGGGCTCTCATACCAACTTGTCACGACCCAAAAATCCCATCTTCGGGCCATGACTGCGTCTAACATTGAACCCGCTAGACAAGCCAATGTTTGAACTAAATAACACTCATTAACAACAAATACGAACAAGATAACTAGGGCTTCGATGGCCCGCCATATGAAATTTAACAGAATAACCCAAAATACAACATAGCACTTTTCGAAATAAAACCCATAAACGAATCCCAGAACTGGTGTCACATACTCACGGACTATCTAAGAGATTACTACAAACAAAAGGTCTGAAATAAATACATAAGACTGTCTTTGAAATAAAAAGTAAGAGAGAGCTGAAAGTGGAAAGTAGAAGGTGACGTCAAGGCCCACGAACGTCTGCGGGTCTACCTCGAGTCTCCTGTGTGACTGAATGAGATGCTCCGATCGTCAGTGATCTCCGGGTCCGGCTGCGTAGTCTGCACAACATAAAGAAGTGCAGGTGTAGCATCAGTACAACCGACCCCATGTACTGAGTAAGTGTCGAGCCTAACCTCGGCGAAGTAGTGACGAGGCTAGGACCAACACAACATATGTACCTGTGCAATTTTATATAATAGCAGGAAAAATGGCAACATAAATAAGCAAGTAGGACAGATACGTGGAGAATATGCTGGGAAGATAGGGTAACAGTATGCTAGCACAGCACTACAAGGTAATAAATGAAACGTAAAGACCAGGCAGAAATATAGCTTCTCAAACATATAATGAACAGGAAAGGCNGAATAATAAAAACACAAGGCAACAATAATATGAAAGTCAACAACACGAAGTCTCAAGTGCATGGAAGTACTCAATACAATTCTATTGCTCCGGCAAGGAGAAATCATCATTTATAACATCAACAAATGCCCGACAAGGGTCTCAGCTATAACCAACCTCGCATCAGTAATACAATTTCAACAGTGTAAGCCTCAACTGGAACAAATAACTCAATAACTCTCCACGTCATGAAACAACATCAAGTATCACTTTTAATTCATAATTTACTCATAGTGCGGGGAATATTAAGAACATAGCAAATTTCATCACAATTGACTCACGGGCATACTTGACCGCAACGCATAGGCACTCGTCACCACGCCTATACGTTGGACATGAGTTTCACATAACAAGTAAGACTCTATACCTAATCCCTCAAGTTGAGATTAAGCCAAACACTTACCTCGGCTCCAAAAATTACAAGTCACGCCTCGATCACAACCTTTCCTTTAGAATCCGACTCCGGAACGGTATTATATAGACATAATCAACCCAAGTACATCAATAATGGCTCAGTAAATCAAACCCATAGCCTAATTATTCATTTTCTACTATTCTTCCAAAAATACAAAAATCTGACCCCGGGCCCGCTCGGTCCAAACTCGAGGTTCGGACCAAAACCAGATCACCCATAACCCCACGAGTCAAAATATATGATTTGTTTTAAGATTCGACCCCAAATTGAGGTTGAATCACCCAAAATTCTCAAAAACCCAACTCTACCTAAAATCCCTAATTCCTACTTTGATTCCATGTTTTTAGGCCTAGAATCTAGTGATTAGTTGAAGAAATTAAGAGGAAACGAGGTCAAGAGCACTTACCTATGGAGTTATGGAGGTTGGGGAGCTTGATTCTCGGTTATGGAGGCTCGGGGAAGAAAAGAGAAGTGGAAAATGGGAAGAATCCCGTATAAGGTTCTGTTTTGGGGTTAAAAATATAACTGGGCATTTTTAATGCTATGCGATCGCGGAACATGATGTGCGATCACATAGAGGTAAGTTGCTTAAGCTCTGCCATCGCAGAGGCCCTTGTGCGATCGCACAGGGAAATTCTACCCATCCCCAGGCCCTATGCTAACCTCTTTGCGTTCGCAGCACCCCACATGCGTTCACACAGTATTAACCCTGGACCCTCCGCGATCACGCCCTTTGAGGTGCGTTCGCACTGAACAACTAACCCCCCCAGCCCCCTTCCTACCTATTACACTATGTGATCGCGGAGAAGCAAATGCGACCGCATAGTGCATCAGACCCCATCACATGACAATGCTATGCGATCGCAGGGAAGAATCTGCGATCGCACTGAAGGAGGTATTAGACACCAAAAAAACTTGAGGAACACCAGATTTTTCCTACTTTTTTCACCCCGACGCCTACCTGAAACTCACCCGAGCCCTCGGGGCTCAAAACCAATTACACACACAACCTCATAAACATTCTACGGACTTGTGCAAATAATTAAACCACCAAAATACATAAAAACAATAAATTAAACTCCAAAAATCCATAGAATTTTCTAAAACTTCATAAACTATTAAATTTTCCATTTTAACTCTAAATCACGTCGTTTCACGTCCGTTTCACACCGAATTTCAAAGATAAGTCACATAACATATAATAAACCTGTTCTGGGCTCCGGAACTATAATACGGGCCCGGTAATACGGTTTTCACATAATTATTCATTTTCAAAAGCCTTTATTATTTTCAGAAAATAATTTTCTTTAAAAATTCATTTCTCGGGCTTGGGACCTCGGAATTCGATTCCGGGCATACTCCCAAGTCCCATATTTTCCTACGGAACCTCCGAGATCGTCACATCATGGGTTCGGATCCGTTTACCAAAGTCAACTTTATTCAATTATTCAATTCAGAAATCCCATTTTTATCAAATTTTCACATGCAAGTTTCCCGGCTACCTGCCCGGGCTGCACACGCATATCGAGGTGAGATTAACGGAGGCTTTCGAGGCCTCGGAACACAGATTTAGCTGGAATTACTTAGGATAACCTTTTGGGTCATCACAAAATGTAAGGCAGAGAGTAACCTTATGCATATAGGAAGGCAGAAAGTAACCTTATGCAAGGGAAGGCAGAGATTAGCCTCATGCAAGGTGAAGGCAACAATTAGACTTATGGAATATGAAGGCAGAGAGTAGCCTTATGCGGATGGAGGCATAGCTTAACCTCATGAAAAATGCGGGACAGAGCTTGGTCCCATACAAGATGAAGGCAGAGCTTAGCCTTATGCAATATGGAAGGTAGATATTAGCCTTATGCAAAAGAATAAATAGAAGATGATAGTAGGATTTCTTAGCTGGTAGTAGATTGTGGTATTGCAATTCTTGCGAGAGTTATGACTACAGAGCATGTTATCCTTTGTGCTGATAGTGAATGTCGGCAAGTGAGATAGTTTCGAGGATTGTGATTTTGAGCATGTTCGTTCTTTGTTCTTGCATCCAAAGAAACATCGTGAGTTTTGTAGATGGGGAAGGTTTGTTCCTATCCCCGCTGGCTTTGCTTGACTCGTTTGGCTCTGTCTGATGATCTTGTTTACATCATCGGGGTAGAATTTGCTAAATAGAGCTATATTTTAAAAATAAGCATGCATGAATTTGTAAAGTATAAGAAAATATATTTTGAGAAATTTAGATAAACCGATGACCATGACACGGTT
This sequence comes from Nicotiana undulata, assembly GCA_005239495.1. NCBI lineage: Eukaryota > Viridiplantae > Streptophyta > Magnoliopsida > Solanales > Solanaceae > Nicotiana > Nicotiana undulata. The sequence goes on along the minus strand of ML253614.1, from coordinate 18,649 downwards.
CAAGACATTGCTACCTCTCATGTTAAGGAATTTTGAGGGTCCACCTCAAAATTTTGCCCCAGTTAGATGGGTTGACGACTCTGACTGTTGCGCATGCTACGATTGGCTGAACTTGCTTCAGAATTTTGAGGATGCCCCAGTTTCAAATTGCTGGGGAAATGAGATTTTTATTGAATTGTAACCGAACCCATAGGGCTGCCTACGTATCCCCTCTTAAACGGGAATCAGATTAGGCGTAGTTCAATTTACATCACTTGGGAAAAGCATAAAGAATTACACATAGTATCATTTGACTGCATCTAAGTTAATTGGTTTTGGCTAGACTTCTCCGTCCATTTCTGCAAGTATAAGTGCTCCTCCTGTCAATACTCAGTGAACCATGTACGGAACTTGCCAATTGGGAGACAATTTCCCTTTGGCTTCATCTTGATGTGGAAAGATCTTCATCAACACCAGCTGCCCCGGTGTGAACTGTCTCGACTTGACTCTTTTGTTGAAGGCTCTGGTCATTCTATTCTGATAAAGTTGACCATGACACATTGCATTCATCCTTTTTCATCTACGAGGGTCAGTTGCTCATAACGACTCTTTACCCACTCTGCATCGCCGAGCTCGGCTTCTTGTATGACTTTTAAGGAAGGAATATCTACTTCGACAGGTATAACAACTTCCGTACCATAAAAAAGCAAGTGGGAGATGCCCTTGTTGATGTACGGACTGTGGTGCAGTACCCCAGTAAGGCAAATGATAAATTCTCATGCCATTGTTTTTGTTTCTCTATCATCTTCCTCAATATCTTCTTAATGGTTTTGTTGGCGCCTTTTACAGTTCCACTCATCTGAGATCTATAGGCTGTGGAATTCTTGTGCTTGATTTTGAAAGTCTCGTACATGGCTTTCGTCATATCACTATTTAGATTGGAGTTGTTATCGGTGATGATTGATTATGGAACTCCAAACCAGCAAACAATACGGTCGCAGACAAAGTCTGCCACGACTTTCTTAGTCACTGCTTTGTAAGATGCTGCTTCGACCCATTTAGTGAAATAATCAATGCTACCAAGATGAATCTGTGTCCATTTGAGGTGGTAGGCTCGATCAGTCCAATGACGTCCATTCCCCAAGCGGCGAACGGACAAGGTGAGCTTGTTGCATTGAGCTCATTTGGGGGTACCTTTATCATATTTGCATGTACCTGACATCGGTAGCATTTTTGGACATACTTGATGCAGTCCGCTTCCATGTTCATCCAGAAGTAACCGGCTCTGAGTATCTTCTTGGCCAAGACAAAACCATTCATATGTGGGCCGCAGGTCCCAGCATGTATCTCTTCAAGTAGCCTGGAGGCTTCCTTTGCATCGACACATCTCAATAATCCTAAGTCGGGAGTTCTCCTATACAGGGTTCCTCCGCTGTGAAAGAAATTGTTAGACAATATCTGAAGCGTGCGTTTCTGAGTATGGTTTGCATGCTCTGGATACTCTCCCTTTGACAAATACTCCTTGATATTATGGTACCATGGTTCTCCGTCTACTTCCTCTTCAACATGGGCACAGTAGGCCGGCTGGCCATGGATCTTTACTGGAATAGGGTCAATGAAGTTCTTATACGGATGATGTATCATGGATGATAGAGTGGCCAGTGCATCGGCGAACTTGTTCTGTATTCTGGGAACATGCTGAATTTCTATCTGTGTGAACCTCTTTCGCAATTCCTGCACATGGCGCAGATACGACAATATCTTGGAAAGTACTCTACCCCCAAACCAGCAGCCTTCGCGCCAAGAAAGACCGCCCTTGTCCCATTCTTAGTAGCACATTCTCCTTGTACTTGGTGTATTAGCAGATCTGAGTCACCAATTACCATAAGCTCATGAATATTCATGTCAATTGCTATGTTGAGCCCTAAGATGCAGGCTTCATACTTTTCCATATTGTTAGTGCAGGGGAATATGAGTTTAGCGGATACCGGATAATGTTGATCGGTCTTCGATTCCAGGACAACTCTAATGCCGACTCCTTTAAAATTCGCTACTCCATCGAAAAACATTCTCCAACCGTCATAGGATTCTGCGATGTCTTCTCCTATGAGTAACACTCCTTCATCGGGAAAATACATTTTCAGAGGTTCGTATTCTCCATCCACGGGGTTCTCAAAAAGATGGTCTTCCAACTTGTCCCTTGACCGCTTTCTAGGTCACATAGACAATGTCGAACTCACTTAGTAGGATTTTCAGCTTGGCTAGCTTGTCAGTGGGCGTGGGCTTCTGAAAGATGTATTTCAAGGGATCCATCCTTGATATGAGATATGTTGTGTAGGCACAGAAGTAAGGCCTCCGCTTCTAGGCTACCCAGGTTAGGGAACAACAGGTACATTCCAGCAGAGAATACCGTGCCTCGTATGGAGTGAACTTCTTACTCAAATAATATATAGCCTGCTCTTTTCTCCCTGTCTCGTCGTGCTACCCCAGAATACAGCCAAAAGATTCATCTAATACTGCGAGGTAGAGTAGCAAAGGTCTACCTGTCTCTGGCGGTACCAAGACTGGCGGTGTTGACAAATATTCCTTGATTCTGTCGAAGGTCTTTTGACAATCTTTGGTCCATTTGGTTGCAACATCTTTCTTCAGCATCTTGAAAATTGGTTCACATATGACCGTGGACAGGGCTATGAATTGGCTGATGTAGTTAAGGCGTCCCAAGAAACTCATCATATATTTCTTGTTCTTTGGCGGTGGTAACTCTTGGATGTCTTTGACCTTTGATGGATCCAATTCTATTCCTCAACGGCTGATGATGAACCCAAGCAATTTTCTAGGTGTAACCCCAAATGCACACTTCGCGGGGTTTGATTTCAAGTTGTATTTCCTCAACCTGTTGAAGAACTTCCTCAGATCTGCTATGTGGTCGGTGGCTTTCTTGGAGTTGATAATGACGTCGTCCACATATACCTCGATCTCTTTATGTATCATATCATGGAAGATGGTGGTCACAGTACTCATGTAGGTGGCCCTAGCATTCTTTAGGCCGAATGGAATCATCTTATAATAGTAGACTCCCCACGGCGTAATGAAAGTCGTTTTCTCAGCATCTTCCTCATCCATCAAAATCTGATGGTAACCAGCAAAGCAATCCACGAACGACTGAAGTTCATGCTTGGCAAAATTGTCAATCAGGATGTGTATGTTTGGAAGAGGGAAATCATCCTTTGGACTGGCCCGGTTAAGATCCCAGTAGTCGACACAAACTCTGACCTTTTCATCCTTCTTAGGCACTGTCACGATGTTGGCTAACCATGTCGGATATTCAACCACCTTGAGAACCTTGGTGTTTATTTGCCTGGTAACTTCCTCTTTGATTTTCATACTCATGTCAGGCTTGAACTTTCTGAGCTTCTGTTTTACCGGCGGGCAAATTGAATTGGTTGGAAGCTTGTGAGCCATAATGGATGTACTTAGACCAGTCATGTCATCGTACGACCAGCAAATATGTCTTCATATACTTTCAAGAATTGTGTGTATTCCTCCTTCTCTGACGATGACAAATTGATGCTGATACGAGTTTCTTTGACATTCTCTGAATCCCCCAGGTTGACTACCTCAGTCTCGTCCAGGTTTGACTTAGGTCTATTCTCGAAATTATCAACTTCTCTGACAATTTCATCAGGTATGATATCATCCTCTTCTTCTGAATCACTGTCCTTTTGTTGCGTTGCCTCGTTGCATGTCACAGTCATTGGTTCATCAAGATAGGAAATAGTAACGATGTATTGAAAGAAGTGATGAGAGAAAAATGGTAATAATAAATATTGATTCACTAAAATATAAGAATGCTTTTGATAATTTAAGCAAATGTTTTGGAAAATTGAAGATCTTATTGCAAAAAATGGAAATGCGAAAAGGAAAGCATTAGCAAATAAAAATAAAAATAAACAATGCTTGTTCAGCCTTGCTACCCCGGGACTCGTCGAGCCCTCGATGTTCTGACAATCCATCTCTTAAGGAATGATCCTTTGCTTACGGCTTGGATGGAAGGGCCTTCATCCTCCTCCTCCTCAATAATGACACAACAGTTAGTATCATCATCTTCCAAGAATAGATTCTTCAAGGCTTCAAGTGCTTCTTCTTCTACTGTCCCCCACATGATATCGGCCTGCTGAAAGGTCTGCTCCAAATGTGGTACCGGCTGTTCCAATGGGTAATAAGGACTGCGCAATGGTGGCGACCTGTTCTTGTACTCTTTCCATGTGTATTTGTATCCCAGACCAAAAGTGGTGTCGTGGCGCTTGATCTTTATTGGCTTGGAGGTCCCTTGAAGATTCTTTCTGAGTCTTTTGTCAGGCTCGTACCCACTCCAGTTCAGTATGCTTTCTATCTTACTGTCCCACCATTTGTCTTTTTCTATTTTGTTGACCCGCTCGATATGGTGGTAGGTTTCTCCACCCAGCCTTCTTCTAACTTCAACAACCGGGATGGTCTGGCGACTATAGATAGGATTGCTTCAATCTCCATGGATGATCACCTCCTGGTGGTTCCATTCAAATTTCACTGCCGGATGCAATGTTGATGCCACAGCCCCAGCGGCATGTATCCATGGCCATCCTAATAACAGGTTGTAGGATGCCGATATGTCTATTACCTGAAATTCAACCTCGAACCATGTGGGTCCCATTTGCAGAAAAAGGCTGATTTCACTAATGGTAGACCTTTGAGTACCGTCGAAAGATTTTACATTCATAGACCCTTCTCTGATCTCGTACAACCCCTTGCCCAATTTCTTGAGTGTTTTCAACGGACAGATGTTGAGGCTGGATCCCCCGTCAATCAGAATCTTGGTGATGAAGTAGTCCTCGCATTTCACAGTGATGTGCAGTTCTTTGTTATGACTTAGCCCTTCAGGTGGCAACTCGTCCTCGTGGAAAGTGATCTTATGACTCTCCAGCACTTGACCTACCATATTGGCCATTTCCCCACTAGTGATGTTATTTGGAACATATTCTTCGTCCAGCACTTTCATCAAAGCATTCATGTGCATCTCTGAATTCTGCAGCAAAGTACATAATGGATATCTGGGCTGGGGTTTTGTTCAACTGATCGATGACTGAGTATTATTTAGCCTGCACCTTCCTCCAAAGATCATCTGGTCATGTCTCAATGATGGGTGGTCTATTGGAAGCCTGATTGCTAGACTCTGCGAAGTGTTCAGGCTTATAGACCATGTCGGTCCTTGTCATTCCCTCTACAGCAGTAGCTTCTTCTATCTTGACTTTACCCTTCCTTCTTGCCTCAGCTACATAGTCCCAGGGTACAGCATTGGTGTAGAAAGGTGGCGTGGTTGACACAGTCACTGTGATTGGTGCAGCTACTTTCACTTCGAATGGAACAGGTGCCTTAGCAGGCGGCATAACTTCAACCTCGAACGACACAAGTGTGTCTGCAGGTGGGGCCGTTTCAAACTCGAATGGGACTGACGCAGTTACCTCAACATCTCCGGATGGCTGAATCTGGACTATGATAGGATTAAGAGTGACTGTTGGCTTCTTTGGGTCATCACCTTTTATGATCAACCTGATCGACTCCTCTGGGTCCCAATCTTCTTTTATCTCAATCATGTTGATGCCTCCACCCCTATGGTCCGGGAGCGGATTGTTGCGGACATTGGGATTATCTTCCTTTGCTTGGATGACCTTGTTATCGATCAGAGATTGGATCTTATCTTTCAATGAATGACATTCATCAATTGTATGCCCCTTCATTTCGGAATGGTATGCACAGGTCTTATTTAGATTGACCCATTGAGAGGGATTCTCAGGGGTTACAGCAGGGATAGGAGTGATGTAACCAGCAACTTTCAGTCTTTCATATAGGTTTTCAATAGGCTCAGCAATGGAAGTATATTTCTTGGGCGGCCTGCGGTCAAAATTAGGTCGAGGTCTTGGAAAATGCTGGCGATCAGGGGGTGGTTGGAAGTGATATGGTTGAGAGTTGTATGAATGATAAACAGGAGCTGGTTGGGTGTATCTGGGAGACGTAGGCTGATAGGTAGGTGGTGGAGGTGACTGATATGTTGGTGGAGGTGCTGACTCATATGTGGGCGGGGGTTCTTGGAAGGTGAGTAGAGAAGTTTGGTATACCAACGAGGATTTGGGTCCCTGTGCAACCATTACCGTTCCTGCATCTTTCTTCTTGGATATGCCACCAGACTGCAGGGCCTTGTTCGTGGCCTGTAGTGCTTCAAAATTGCTAACTATTCCGCTTTTAATCCCTTCTTCAATTCTCTCACCTAACTTGATGATGTCAGAGAATTTGTGGTTTTCAATCACCATCAACCGCTCATAATACTGCGGGTCTTGTGCTCGGACAAAAAATTTGTTCATTTGTTCTTCATCTAGGACAGGCCTGGCCTTAGCTGCTTCATACCTCCAACGAGTAGCATACTCGCGGAAATTTTTCGTGGGCTTCATTTTAAGATTCTGGATATAGAACACATCCCGTGCATTCTCTATATTGAACCTGAACCGGTCCATGAAGTCTGATGCCATGTTCACCCAATAGGACCACTTCTTAGGGTCTTGGCTGATGTACCAAGACAAAGCATCTCCTGTGAGGCTCCTCATGAATAACATCATACGAATCTTTTCATCTCTTCCCACTCCAACCAATTTATCACAATAGGTCCTCAGATGGACCCTAGGATCACCTGTACCATCGAACATCTCGAACTTAGGAGGTTTGTAACCCTCGGGTAGTTCAACATCGGGTTGTATGCAGAGATCTTCATAGTTCAACCCTTCAACTCCCTTACTTTCTTCAACACCTTGAACTCGGCTAGTCAGCTTCTTGAGTTCTTCAACCAAATTCTTGATAAGCCTATCCTTCTCACTAGATTCAAGTATGTAAGAAATGGGTTGGGTGGAGTGAGGTAGAGTCTCCACGTAGATGGGGTTGTTATGATGGCCTGGCGCTTGGGTATAGAGGTGGTCATCTGTGGAGTTTTTTGGTTCAGGGACGATCAGTGGGGTATTTCTCGGAGTGTGGCAAGTGTTGCATTGTTGCGGAATAGTTGGATATTTCGGTGAAGTTTTATGGTGATGAGTTGTGGGAGGATTCTGTTGGTTTGGTATGTTCTGAGGAGGTATGGGGTTTTTGATGTTTTGATGATTGACATCTGGAACACTGAGTAAGAAGGATAGATTTGCCAAATTCCGGACAAGCTCAAGCTCCCCTTGGAGCTTCAACAACCTTTGCTCGAGTTGCGACATAGCGTCATTTTGTACCTGAGTACCTTGACCGTCAGAAGCTTCTGTTCGTTCAGCTGTCACCGTGTTTTCCTTTCAGAGATTGCTCATATCTTCCATTTTCCTTTGCCTTTACTTTTTCCCTTAGGTGGACTAGGAGGAGGAGAAGGCGGAGGGCCCCTGTATCTTGTATAGTATGATGATGATGCTAGAATGAACGAACAAACCTTTGGGGAGGGAATAATCAAAATGAAAAAAAAGGTAGCCAAGTCAGTGAGGATCATGAGAAAATATTGCAGTATTTAAACATATAGTGCAGGAATATAAATGTGTGTCCTAATTTGGGAGCCTCGTTGTGCCCGAGGTAGGCCTAGCGACAAGTTGATTTGGAGAACTTAGATGCCAAAATGGCTCATTTCATTAATATAAAAAATAGACGAATCCAAAACAACACTAAAATAGTAAGCAGGAAATAAAGTCACTAATGGCCATTGGCCTTATTATATTGATAAAAGCAAAAAGAAAACCTAGCCTACTTGGTCCTAGAAGGACCCTCCCCAGATTTGGCATCCTTGATCCCATCGAACAGGTTCCCCAGATCACGCAGTCCCAACAGTAGGTACGCTCTGGCCAGATGTCCTCCTTTGTTTCCCTCAGCTTTCTGACAGTCATCAACCCTCTTGATGATTTTACCTTCTAGCTCGACTATGCCTCGCTCCAAGTATTTCATCTTCCTGTTGGAATGGATGGCCATGTCTTTCCATTCTTCGATCAACCTTTTGTTGGTTTCATGTATCTCATGGTGCTCGTTATCACACTTGTGGATCCTCTTGCAAAGCCTATTGTACTTGACCTAAGCCTCGACACTCTCGTCTATGATTATGTGGCCTCGTCTGATCCCTGGCCTGACTAACCCATCAAAGTCCTCTTCTAACCACCCCGGGTAGAAAGGTGCACATCCTGCGTGGTATCTGTCTGGTTCAATTATGTTCTTCTCCATTATGATCTTGCAGTGCCACATGTGTTGGACTTGGCACTTGTAGGGAATATCATCATCTTGGAAATCAGCTCGGAAATGGCTCATTTTGTCGACCCTAGGCACAACTTGCTTTCTGCCTGCTTGTCTCATGACTCGGGGAGGAACGTAAGGATATATTCCCCTCAACCCAATCAGCACTAGGTGTGGTGTATCCCTAGACCTGACAATGTATTCATCCATTGGGAACCACTCGAACATCCACTGTAGATGCTCCTCAGTTAGGTTATCAAAGAACTCTACCCGCTCTTTGGCAATATCTGGCTGAGCAAACCTGTCGGCAATATATGTCATCTTCTTGGGGTGATGGAAGGCGTTGTGATCGTTCCAAGCCCTTTGCGGAAGTTCTTAGTGGTATTGGCCCTTTTGGAGATTTTATAAGAGCCATAGTTGTAGCAACAGATTGCATCCCTCGAAGTGCTTTGCTCCTCTTTGACAGCGTTCCAGAGCTCGGTAAATGTATGCTATGATCATCGGGGCAATGCTAAAGGCTTGGCCGTCAATCCCCTCCATCAAAGCCTTCGTTACATGACTAGCCTAGTGTGGATCCTTTCCTTCTTTGTTGGAAATACTATCAGTCCTAGAAAACATGCAATGAATACAAATACCCTACGGTGGATATGTCCCAAAGATGTAATGGAAAATTTGTTGTGGTAGGTACAGTACAATTTGTGGTGACCGTACCTTTCATATAAGTACTCAAAGGGTATGTATGACTGTTTCAAACACTCTAACTCAGCGTTCTTCTTCAAACCCATCATTTTCAGAAAACCCTGGCCTATGCGGTTCTCAGGCACCAACAACCCGGGAGTTTCCCAAACTAACCCAGCAAGTCCTCTTATTTCTTCTAGCAATGGTGTCATCTCAATACTCCCAAAGCGGAACACGACTCTTTCACTATCCCAAAATAAGGTGAAAGCCTCAATCAACATGTTTTTAGGTTGGATGTCTAGGAGGGATGGTAAATTGCCCAGGTACTTCTTGACATGTTTCTTATCACTTGAGTGAAGATCCTCCCACCAGTTCAGGAGCATTGGAGGGATATTGCTAACCATACCGAATCTAGGGACTTCGTGCATCTTCAAGAAAAACAATGTTAGGCCCTTACCCTCGCCAGACTCGACTATTTATATACTTATGTTTAGCATTCAAGCATTTAGTTCTCCAAATAAATGCACAGAACGTGATTGTGTCCGCTGGGATTATAAAAACTCTGGTGGACTTTGGACAAGGCTTGTCTTAAAGGGTTATCGTGCGGACGACATATTAACCCGGTTAGGTTTGACCATGATGCATGCGTAATATAACAGAGTAAGGGTTCTATGGGGTTTTAGACTGGTACTCTTGAGCGGACAACTCAAGGGGGAAGGCACGGAACCATCGACCGCACGACTGATCGACTGGTTATACCGCAAATAAGCCTTTCCAAATTTAGGGGTGATAAAAATAGGAAGAGTGCAACCACTCATCAAGCGTTGCTATAGGATTTGTATTGGCACGAGTGGAATATGATGTTGAGCATGATTATGCAACAATAAATAAATAGTAAAACCATGTTGTCATGTAATTGCACGTTACAAAAGCGGTAAATACAACAGTTATAATTTAAAACGGTTACAAAAGGAAACAAGGAAACATGTCAGTTTTGATTTTGGAAAAGAATAAATACTTTAAATAAATAAACAATTAAATTGCACATAAGGGGAAAGGGAAAGGGTGAAAGTATTAACAAAGTAAAGACAAATTCACAAAGCAGTTTGAAATGGTAAAAGCCTAGATATACCCAGCAGAGTCGCCATGCTGTCACGTTCCCGTTTTCCTCTCCTTTCAGATCGGTCAGGGTTTTTGACATTATTGGGACAACTCGTTTCCTTTTGGGAAAGGGGTATATAAAGGAATCGAAGAGTTTCCACCTAACGAATTAAGGTGCGTTAGGGAACCTACTAAAGGTCATTTATAATAAAGATTTGAATAACCAGAGATTGGGTAAGAGATTGAAATTACTTCAATGAAGGTGTTAGGAACCCCTCAAAGTCCACAACTGTGGTTCTCGGCCAAACAATCTTTCTGAATTTTAAACAAATAGGCAATTAAGGCATATACGTAAAGAAATAAAGGTTTGAAAAAGGTTCGCAGTCTAAGCACACATATGTGCTAAAGTTTAAAAGATTTAAGGTCTAAGAACATGTATAAGGTTTTTAGAAGATTTACAATCTAAACACACATGTGTAAGGGATAGGGGAGTCCTAGGTTATTTATCCTATAGGATCACATTGGTAAAATGCCCGGTAATCACTCATGAGGAGTGGGGCTACACGTGGCATTAGCGCACCGGTCATCATATCCATATATACCCTTTACCCCACGCCTTAGCGGTTATTAAGAGAGTTTTATTTAACGACCTCTATGCGTGTTGTTACCCGTCCCTTCTTAATGGTCCTGGAGGATTTTAGGACCACAAATAATAGGCAGTTCTAGACGTAACCCCTAAGGTTTTTAAAAGGAGAAAATTCTAGGCGACATGCAAGAACAAGTAGGACTTTAACAAATAAGATCAGGAAAAGGCAGTTAAGAGGCTCATATTTAGCTCCACAGATAATGCACATAAACAACACGACTCAAACACAACCAAAAGGCATTTTTTATTAGACAGGATCCTAATGCATGATGTCTAAGTGAATATCATAACACAGAAGATATGCAGCATTATTTTGTAAACTCAGAAGCAGGGGCCCTAATCAATTTGCCTACAAATTTTAAGCATGTTAGCCATTAAGCAGTAAACACAAAAGAGACAGTTTTCCAATTTTATAAAGGTTGATTACCTAAGGCTTGCCTAGGCGTGGGGGTAATGCACAATAGTTACTAGAATTATTAAAACAGTTTAGAAGTTGTTTTACCTAAAGCATGTTGTTCTAGGTGTTGTAAATCTGAGGATACAGGGATTATTACCAGTTTTATTTAACACATGATAATCATAGGTGAGACTGTCTTATGTCCTTTTCCATGCACCAATAGTTTAACTAGGTGTGACTGAGCGAGTACGAACGAGATCCTAAAACAGGGTATCTAGTATGCACATACAAAATGCAGAATGATTTATATACAAAATCCCTAAAGCATGATTTCTAAATTCACAGAAAGTTACAGCATGATTTAAGAATGTGCACAAGCAACAATTTTTATGTTAATGTTGTTATTTAGCTAAGAAGCAGGATTTCTAAGTGATAAAAATAATGTCAAATGAGATGCTGAAATACGTGAAACCTAAGAACATGGTGTATAATGCATGATATGCTTAGAAGGTATTGGTCATAAACATGAATTCTAATGAACATATAGGAAATGTAATCCTAAAGCATGGTTTCTACCCATTGATACTAATAACATATATAGCTACCCTCCTATTTTTCACTAGCCAACCCCAATATTCGTTTAGAATAATTATTACAAACCAATACTGAATGAATTACATAAATCGATAAAGAAAAATAAGAAGTTACACTATAGGGAGACTGAAAACAGGCCCTGATTTCCAAAACCTCAAATGCCCAGATGTTTCATAGCCTTTCTCATATCCGGGTGTGTCAGAGTTCCCTAAGGACTTCAAGGGATCCCGGGAAGTGCTCATACCCAGATTTCACAACCATAACTGAGTAAGTGCAGTGTGGAAGAGCGAGCTCCAATGCATTAGAGTTCAGAGGGATCTCATAAGGATCCCTAAGCAGTCACACATTGGAGGGGCAGAACTTAAGGACCTAAGAGTAGAGTGAGAGTGCTTGACATAGTTTTGAAAAGGTTTTAGTAGGACAACAGTGTTGAAAGAGACTTAGTTGAAATAGTTTTGTAAATAAGAGAGTTGTTTAGTGAAGCAGCTTTTGATAAGAATTGGGATAATCAAACAACAAATCGAGGACTAATAGGTTCAGCAACATTCGAAGAACAAGCCTTCATACAGGGTCAATTGGGGATTGGGGACAAATAGAGCATGTATGGTGAACACATAACAGGCAAAAGTTTTTGCAATTAGTACAGGTAGTAAGACATGGATTCAGAAGTGCTAATTAGAACATAGCTACAGAATCAGAAGTGCTCTAAGGGGTTCATGGGGTTGGGAGATAGTATAGTATCAACACAGTATGAAGCAAAATTAACACATAATCATACAAGCTTTGGGTACAGATTGCTTTGCAAAGAAAGGTTCATACTAGAACCCCGATAGAGCAAGATCACATTGAGACATGCTATAAATGGGGGGGGGGTAACATATTCATGTTGATACTAAGGGGAGTAGTATATAACATAACATGCTAGATAGACAGGAATGTAAAACCATAGATAGAAACAGGATAAACTTAAGTAGTAAGAGAAACATATTATTTTTGGGACTTGAATTGAAATCGGGACATACCAGTAGAGAGATAATAAACACAAAGTGATGAGCAAGAGAATATAGTAATAAACATTGGCTTACAGCAGGCTGACTTAGAACAATACCAAGTAACCAAAGAAAGAAAGCAGAAACGCTTTTAAGTGTGAGAGAGAGTTTATTGAACCAATGTGTTCGTGTCTTAGTGTTAATGAGAGAGCATGTATATATAGTTTGAAACTTGGTAGAATAATAAGGTAAGAATCAAAGTCATGCAGTATTTATGGAACAAGGTATCAATTAGTATAAAATCAATATAAGTACTCCCTTAATTAAGGGAGTTAACTTCAAACGGTAGAATACAGGTAGCAAATAAGGAAAGATACCATATGTAACTGGAATATAGCACATAAGGAAATAATTTTAGCACAGTACGGGTAGAAAGTAAGCAATTAAGGCTAGGTACATAATGTTCTAATTAAGGAAATGATATGAGAATCAGTTTGACAGCATAGTCGACCATAAAATAAGGCAAGAAAAATATCTTATAGGTCAGAAATCAGTAGAGAATATCACAAGAGATTAGTGAAGGATATCAATCACAGGGAATCAAGGATTAAAATAGAAAATAGTACTGATATAGGGGAAATTACCATAAATCCCTATGAACAAACAGAATAAACACATAATAGGCAAGAAGAGGCAAAAAATCAGAAACCCTAATAAGCACAGTAGGGTAAAAATCACATAAGATTAGAGATTCAACTAGAACATAGTACTGATTAGGGGAATTAACAAAATATTCTGAGAATAAGTGAGATACACACAACATATGCAAGAAGAAGAAGAAATTAGAAACCCTAATAAGCCCAAATAGGGTACAACAAATCACAAAGGCTCATAATATTCACGAGAAACAAGCACACATACAGATTAAACGAACAAATTATCAAAGAGAGACTCAGAAACCATGATTAAGACCAAGAATTAGGGTTTTCAATAATAAATCAGATAAAGGGAAAAATTTAAATAACTGTTTAATCATAGTAGAACTCATAGAATAATACTGAAATCACTGGGAAAGTCATTTTAAAAACGGGTTAAGAAACCCTAGTTTTGAAGATGAAGAGGTGTTTTTGAAAAATCGGAGAGATTCTTGAGAAAACAGTAAAGATAACTCAGAATACTCTTAGATATGTTGCAGATGTGAAGAATCAAGAGATAAATTAGGGTTTCAGAGAGAGATAACCCAGAGATAGAGAGAATCGGGCTTAGAAATCATATGTTTAGCCGGAAATAGAAAGATCTTACTCGGACAGGCCAAGGGTGGCCTGGGAACGGCAAGCACAGACCATAGGTGTGAGTTGAACAGCCACTAGTCCCTTGAGGACCTCAGGGTAGCAAGAATCCGGCATGTGAGGGAGCCATGGAGGCTATAGATGGTGGTGGAACCACCATTGTTACCGGCGAGCCAACGGCCGGTGAGTATGAGCAGGGTTTAGTAGAGAGAACTTGAGAGAGATGAGAGGAGATGACGGCGGAGAGTGATGAGAGAAATGAGAGAATAAGGGGTAGGTCTTTAGGTTAATTTAGGTAAGAAAAGATCTGGTACGTTTATCAAAATTGATCAACGGTCCAGATTAAACAAAACATTGGGTCAGTGGATTAATGGATTGGGCCTGGGGTATTTGGGTTGATTTAATCAGGTGGGTCTGGTTTAATTTAGGCTAGATTTAAAATAAAAATGGCTATTTGTTAAATACCCAATTCGAATTAATAAAAATAATTTGTAAAATATCTAATAATTATAAAAAAATGAATTTCATGCATAGGAAATAGTTTTAAAATGTTTATTTAGTATTTGAAAATACAATGATTAATTTCTGGTAAAAAAGTGGTATAAAATTATATGATTGGGCTATAATTACAAAGTTATTGCAATTATAGCCAAAAGGTGTCAATTTGGCTAATTATGAAATAATTTGGTCTTAACAGGACCATGAATAATAGATTAAATCAAGAAATGCTTTTAAAATCATTTGTGATGAAAATTTGTAATTATTTATTGGAAATAAAATGTTGGGTAAATTAATAAAATTATGGAAAAATACCAATTGCTATTAATTCATGATTTTGAAGGTATATATGCAATTGTAAAATATTTTTTGGGAAAAATTAGGTATCAACATCATGCAATGAAAGGCAATGCTTAGCCTCATGAAATTAGGGAGGCAATGCTTAGCCTAATGCAAAATAGGAGACAATGCTTAGTCTCATGCAATTAGGAGACAGTGCTTAGTCTCATGCAATGAAAGGCAACTCTTAGCCTTATGCAATAAGGGAGGCAATGCTTAGCCTCATGCAATTAGGGAGGTAATTCTTAGTCTCATGCAATTAGGAGACATTGCTTAGTCTCGTGCACTGAAAGGCAATGCTTAGCCTTACGCGATTAGGGAGGCAATGCTTAGCCTCATGCAAGAAAACAATGAGTTATAGTGAGAAATCAGAGTATTTCTTAGCTGGAGTTGTGTTTGCATTTGGCAACTTTGTCGTTATGAAGATAGTGATTTTTATGTGTGTACGTATTTGCGAATATTCCTGCTATGATCATTGTGCCTGCATCCAAAGAAGAATCGTGAGTTTTGCAGGGAAGGTTGGTTCGCGCTTTTGTCTTCTGCTTTGCATGTACTCCTGTCTTGAGATCATGTTTTGAGTTATCCTGGGTATCATCTAGCGGTTTATAAAATTAAAGTTTCAAGAAAATGTGTGTGCATTTGATGAATGTGGTTATTTTAAAAATATAGTAGTATGCAATATCAAATAAGTTAGATGAACCAATGACTGTGACATACTTTAGAGACATTGCGACTTCTTTGCTTTAGAATTTTGAGGGTCCTCCTAAAAGTTCTGCCCCAGTTTAAAAGCAATTCTCTTGTTGTTCTACATATGACGAAGTTGGCTTGACTTGCTTCAGAATTTTGAGGGTCCTCCTCAAAATTCTACCCTAATTTCTGAACCTGGTAAAAATGAAGATTTTATTGAGATGTGACTAAACCCATAGGGCTTCCTACGTATCCCCTCTTAAATGGGAATCAGGTCAAGCGTAGTTCAGCTACATCAAATGAAGAAATGTAAACAATCTAAACATAGTATCTTTTGACTGCGTCTGAGTTGATTGGTTTTGGCAAAACTTCTCCATCCATTTTTGCAAGTATGAGTGATCCTCCTGTTAGTACTCTGTGAACCATGTAGGGCCCTTTCCAATTAGGTGAAAATTTCTCTTTGGCTTCATCTTGATGTGGGAATATCTGCTTCCGCACCAGCTGCCCCCGTGTGAATTGTCTAGGCCTGACCCTTATGTTGAAAGCTATGGACATTATGTTCTGGTAAAGTTGACCGTGACATACCGCATTAATTCTTTTCCCGTCAATGAGAGACAGTTGTTCATAGAGACTTTGTATCCATTCTGCATCACTGAGTTCATCCTCTTGTATGATTCTCAAAGAAGTAATTTCGACTTCGGCGGGAATAAGCAGGGAGTTGCCCCAGTCGATGTGCGAACTATGGTACGGTACCCTAATAAGGAAAATGGTAATTTCTCGTGCCATTATTTATGATTATCTACCATATTCCTCAATATTTTCTTGATGTTCTTATTGGCGGTTTCCACAGCTCCATTCATTTGAGGCATGTATGTTGTGGAATGCTTATGCTTGATATTGAAGGTTTCACACATAGATTTCATTAGATCACTGTAAAGGTTGGCGGCATTGTTAGTGATGATTGATTTTGGCACCCCGAATCGACATACAATATGATCCCTAACAAAATTTGCGACGACTTTCTTAGTTACAACCTTGTAAGATACGACTTCAACCCATTTTCTGAAATAGTCTATGGCCACTATAATGAACCTGTGCCCATTTGAAGCGGCAGGTTAGATTGGACTGACGACATCCATCCCCCAAGCGGAGAAAGACCAAGGTGCACTTGTTGCATTGAATTCATTAGGTGGCACTCGTATCATATCTGCATGTACTTGGCGTTGATGACACTTTTGGACATACCTGATGCAGTCCGTTTCCATAGTCATCCAAAAATATCCTGCTCTTAATATCTTCTTAGCTAAAAAAAATCCATTCATGTGTGGTCCGCAAGTTCTGGCATGTATCTCTTCGAGCAATTTGGATGCTTCCTTGGTGTCAACACACAGTAATAATCCTAGATCTGGAGTCCTTCTATACGGAATTCCTCCACTTTGGAAGAAATGGTTAGACAATCTTCGGAATGGGTGTTTCTGAGTATGATTTGCGTGCTTTAGGTACTCTCTTTTTGCCAAGTATTATTTGATGTCATGAAACCATGGATTCCCATCAGTTTCTTCTTAAACGGGAGCAAAATAAGATGGCTGATTATGGACCCCTACTGGAATATGATCGATGAAATTCTTGTTTGGGTGTTGTATCATGGAAGATAGAGTGGCAAACGCATTTGCAAACTCATTCTGGATTCTCGGAACATGTTTGAACTCTATCTTTGTGAATCTCTTCATCAATTCTTGCACATAGTACATATATGACAATATTTTGGTATTTTTTGTAGCCCATTCTCCTAGAACCTAGTGTACCAAAAGGTCTGAATCACCAATTACCAGCAATTGCTGAATGTTCATGTAAATGGCCAACTTGAGCTTCAAGATGCAAGCCTCGTATTCTGCCATATTATTGGTACACAGAAATCTGAGATTTGCGGATATCGGATAGTGTTGACCCGTCTCAGATACCAAAACTGCTCCAATACCCACTCCTTCAAAATTTGTAGCCACGTCGAAGAACATTCTCCAATCATCGTAGGTTTTGGTGATGTCTTCCCCTATAAATCATACTTCTTCATCGAGAAAATACGTTTTCACCGGTTCGTATTCTCCTCCTACAGGATTTTCTACCAGGTGATCTTCCAATGCTTTTCCCTTGACCGTTTTCCGAGTTACATAGACGAAGTCAAATTCACTCAATAGTATCTTCCATGTTGCAAAATTCCCCGTAGGCATGTGTTTCTGGAAAATGTATTTTAGAGGATCCATCCTTGATATGAGATATGTGACACGCTCAATTTACACCTTAAAAGAATGTAAGCGATCGTTGTCAAATATAGTAACACAACAAGGTTGGGGTCGAATCCCACAGAGAACAATATGAGGGCGTTTAGGAATGCTAGAGAATTACCACTTATCGCGCAGTGCCAAACAGATACGATTTTTATGAAGAAAATTATTTTATAT
>MDKH01235546.1:0-29242 GCA_005239495.1 Nicotiana undulata | reverse complement strand
CTTCAAATCCCCTGACCAATGATGTAACCCTTCCACCAATCACAGTCGCATTCCCCATGAATTATACTACTTCATTTCTGCCCAGCCTGCCCTCCAAGCGAAGGACCATGTCCTTCCAGCCTTGAGTTGCCAGAAAATCCACTAAGTACCTCATACCCGGCTCCTCCAAGTCTTTCAGTAACTTTCCTTTCAAAATATGTCGCTTGCCAAACATGGAAACTCTATCAATCGACACTTCTCCAACTTCCTTCTCATCATCTCCACTCCAATCAGGATCATTATCTTTCTCAACAATCTGAACTTTCTTCTTTGACTTTACCTTAGATCGTGTCCTCGTAGATGTACCCACAGTGGTAGCAGACATAGGTGCTGACTTCTTTGAGGAAGTCTTAGTCAATTTTGCCTTGGGTGTCTTGACCACCACTGGAGTAACCTCTTCATCCTGTTGGACCAGGTCCAACATCTCATCAACATCAATAGCCTCAAAAGGCTCCCCCACTTTTGCTTTCCCTTTATCAGCTCTCTTTCTTTTACTCTCTTGAAGAGCCTTTTCCAGCTTCTCCTCTTCTTCACGAACAATATTTCTCGTAGCTCGTACCCTTGGAACAGGTACACCAACAGACTCATCAGTTTTCCTTTTCTTTGAGGCCTTAGGCTTGATGGACTTGGGAGTCCTTCTCTTCTTGGGGTTGTATGAGTCCCCCAGTTTCTTAAGTCTCTCAGCCAAGGTTTCTTCCCCAGAAGAAATACGATCATATATCTCCTTCATAAGTTGTTCTAATCCACCAGCATCTTCCTCCACTTCATTAGTTCCCCCTATCACTACGACATCATCTTCAAGAGTCTCAGGAATAGGGCCACAAATACTAAGTATGGAACCATCCTTCCCAGATCCCCTCACACCTGCATCTCCCTCATTCTCAAGATTTTTCCCAGTTTTTCTTGGCCTTCTTGGCACTTCCACATCCACCACAGACCCAACCAGCACAAATGTATTTTTTCAGAATTTAACACAGAGGTAACTTCAGTATTACCTTTCTCAGCACTTGACGAACCAGGTGCATCGTCCTCATGTGCTGATTTAAATGATTCACTGGATGAATCAGGTTTGGGTTCTTCTTCAGCCTGTAATAAATCTTCCAAGAACTTTGCTCGTGACCCTGAAGCCACAGATTTTCGTGCAAGAACCTTGACACGACAGGGTTTTGGGGCTGGGATAGGGTTTGGTGTAGGTTTAAGAGCATTATGGTATTCAAGGGTTTCAGGTGTCTCAGAGGATTCAGAACTGTATACCGGTGGAGAATAAGACTCATATACTCCTTCATCGTAGTCACGATTTTGAGAATCAGATGAAGCAGACGACATTTTTAATTTTTGAGAGAAAAAGAATAGAGGGCAAAAGACAATAGATATTTGAGTGTTGAATGACTTGAACAAGGTTCGTCTATTGCTTTATTCACTATGGGTAATGTGGACTATTTATAACTTGTGGCTGGGGTAATTATAACGGACGAGTATTAACACAAGTAGGATACTAATCGATTAAGGACTGTCAGTGATTTGACATTGATTAGACCGTTTCTTTCCCCCTAAAACTAGGCTAATTTAATGTGATAGAACTTCTTGAAACTGGTTCATTATTTGGGTAAGTGCGAGAATTTAAACTGAACCATAAAAGGATAGAGTCCTACTCATGTATGACTGTACTTGAATTAATACATGTATGGAGATGAAAACGTACCTTGTCAGTCATGTAAACCAGCATGGATGAACCAGGTTCTTCCTGAAAAAAACTTTATTTTGCCTCTATTCACAAATAGAGAAACATCATTAGCAACTAGGGAATCATATTAATACATGGCAGAAGAGTATGACAACAAAGATATAGTGCTGAGAAATTATTAATCTGATTAAGTACCCAATTAAATTTCTAGCCATAAAACTTCCTCCTTTCCCCCTTTTTTTCCCAATAGGTGATCTTAATCATCCCTAATTCAAGCATGTTTCTCTCATAATGCTCCCTACTCAATGCTTTGGTAAATATATCAGCAATTTGATGATCAGTGGCACAGAATTCAATTGAGATCATCCCCTTCTCATAATTATCCCTCAGGAAATGGTGCCTAACATCTATGTGCTTAGTTCTCTTGTGATGAACCGGGTTCTTAGTCATACTAATTGCACTAGTGTTATCACAGTAAATAGGAATGTATCCCACATCTATACCAAAGTCCAGGAGTTGTTGCTTAATCCACAACAATTGAGCACAGCAAGAGGCTGCAACCACATACTCAGCCTCAGCAGTAGACAAGGCTACTGAATTTTGTTTCTTGGTAGCCCAAGATACAAGGCAGGAGCCCAAAAAGTGAGCCATGCCTGAAGTACTTTTCCTGTCAACCAGGAAACCTGCATAATCAGCATCAGCATATCCTACAAGGTCAAAATTACTACCTTTAGGATACCAAAGGCACAAATCAGTAGTGCCCTTCAAATATCTCAAAATTCTCTTCACTGCAGTGAGATGGGACTCCTTTGGATTGGCTTGAAACCTAGCACATAGTCCCACACTGAACACAATATCAGGTCTACTTGCAGTAAGATATAGTAGAGATCCAATCATCCCTCTGTACGTCTTCTGATCAACGGATGAACCAGGTTCATCCACATCTAATTTTGTAGCTGTGGCTATTGGGGTATCTATCTCCTTTGAATCTTCCATTTTGAACTTCTTGAGGAGTTCTCTCACATACTTTTGCTGATGAATCATTGTTCCATGTGGAGTTTGTTTGATTTGCAGACCTAAGAAAAAGGTTAGCTCACCATCATACTCATTTCAAACTCACTCCCCATTAATGTAGCAAATTCCTTGCTGAGCTTCTCAATTGTTGCCCCAAATATGATATCATCAACATAAATTTGTACAATCAGAAGATCTTTTCCCTTTTCTTTTAAAACAAAGTACTGTCTATTTTGCCTCGTTTATACCCATGTTCCAGCAGGAATTTTGACAATCTCTCGTACCAATCTCTAGGTTCTTGCTTGAGACCATAAAGAGCCTTGTCAAGTTTATATACATGATAAGGTGATTCTTTTCTTTCAAACCCAGGAGGTTGTTTTACGAATACCTCTTCCTTCAAATAACCATTGAGAAAGGCACTCTTTACATCCATTTGATGCAAAGTGAATTCCATGTGTGCAACAAATGCTATAAGAAGTCTGATTGCCTCCAATCTTGCCACAGGATCAAAGGTCTCATCATAATAAATTCCCTCTTCTTGGCTGTATCCTTGAACAACCAGTCTTGCCTTGTTTCTAGTAATAGTTCCATCCTCATCGAGTTTATTCCTGAAGACCCACTTGGTGCCAATTATTGATCTGTCCAGTGGCCTGGGTACCAAGTGCCATACTTGACTTCTTTCAAATTGGTTAGCTCCTCTTGCATAGCAGTTACCCAGTCAGCATCTTTCAGGGCTTCAGCAATGTTCTTTGGTTCAATCATGGATAGAAATGCATCAAACACACACAGATTTTTCAAGGACGATCTAGTTTTGATTCCACATCTCAGGTCTGTTATGATGTTCTCAAGAGGGTGAGAACTCTGATATCTGTGTGGTTTGAGAGCCAGTTTTTCACTTCTGGATTGTTCCAAGTTGTCTTGTTGTAGTGGAACAAGATCAGGGCCAGTATTTTCATGAGGAATTCCCCCTGTCGAGTTGCGTGGGGTTGTTGGACCTGGTCCATCACCTGTTCCATCTCCCATAGGTTCTTCAATGTAGTCATTTCTCCTCACCAATCACTATCCAAAAACCAAAACTGGTTGCCTCCCTTCACTTGTACCTTCAAAAGAGATCAGGGGTTAGTTTTAAGAACCCAAACTAGTTTGGGTCCCTTTCCATGAGAGAATGGATGAATCAAATGTTTTCTGGCCCAATCTGGTAGCCAATTTTTCTTTTTAATGAATCTCTCATTTTTCTGACTGGCCTTTTCTTTTGCAGAACACTCATATTTAGAGTGGCCAGTCTTCCCACAATGGGTGCAAATTTTATTCTCAGGGAGAGTGAGATACTTGCTTTTGGGATCCCATTTAGGCAATTGATTCCCAAAACCAAGCCCTCTCCGGTTGCTACTATGATTCTCTTGGAGCCATATTAAAGCATCAGAAGACTTATTCCACTTACGTGTTCTATCAAATTCATGTTTGACTTTGCCAAGTTCTTCTTTAAGAGACTTTATCTGCTCATCTTTGGCATACATTTTATCTTTCAATTTACCTAAGTCTTCTTCTAACTTCGCATGAGAGTGATCAACTACCTTTTTACTGGATCCTAGTCTTAACTTTAAATTTTCAGATTTTAGTTCTAGAATCTCAGTTTCGAGTGGTTGAACCTGGTTCATCAAGACAGTGTTTTTCTTTTCAGATTCACTGACCCTTATTTCCAGGTCCATGCATTTTGCTCTCAGCATTGCACACTCTTTAGATAGTTGATCTTTCTCTTTAGTTGTCTCCTCAGAATCATCAATGAAGTCAAGTAGCAACTCAGAGAGTTTCTCCTTAGATAGAAACTTTATTTTTGTTTTAAGATGTGAGATACTTACCTGTGGTTCTTCATAAGTCTCCTCATCAGATTCTCCAATTGCCATGAGAGCTTGATCTTCTGTCTCACCATCTTCTGATTCTTCATCTGAACTTTCCCCCCAAGCAGCAACCATAGCCTTTGTAGTAGTTTTCTTGGGTTGGACCAGTTCCTTCTTCCTGTTCTTTCTTTCATATCTCTCCTTCCTCCATTCTACTTCCCACTGGGGGCAGTTCTTGATGAGATGATCAGTTTTTCCACACTTGTAGCATCCCTCATTAGCTGGCCTTTCAGGAGCCTTTGCCTTGTTGAAGTTTCCCCCTCTAGATATGCCTTTCTTCCTCATGAGAAAGTTTCTGAATTCTTTGGTGATCATGGCCATCTCATCATCCTACAGATCTGCTCCCTATGTGATCCTTAGTGCTATACTTATTTCTTTCTTTGGGGCATCCATTTTCATGGTCTGCCTTCTGAGTTCATAAGCAGTATGGTTGCTGATCAACTCATCTAGTCTAAGGGTTGCCATATTTGTGGATTCCTGAATGGCAGTTGTCTTGCTTTCCCAGGAGATAGGTAGAACCCTTGTCAAGATCTTCTCAACCTTGTCTTCTTCAAGGATGACTCTTCCAAGAGACTTGAGTTCATTAGTCAAGGTTGTGAACCTTGTGTACATCTCCTGAATTGTTTCACCTTCCTTCATAGTGAAGTTTTCATACTGAGAGTATAGCAATGTACCTCTAGACCTCTTCACTTGAGTTGTTCCTTCATGTGCCACTTGTAGAGTATCCCAGATTTCCTTGGCAGTGGTGCAACTTTGGATTCTGCTGTGTTCATCTGGGCCTAGTCCACACACTAGCCACTTCTTGGCCTTGGCATTCTTCTCCCATTTCTTCAAATCCTCAGTTGCGCAGTCAACCCTAGTTTTAGGAACATCTACTCCTTCAGTAGTTTTCTTCATTGTTGCAAGTGGTCCATCAGTGACTATGTCCCAGAGTTAATAGTCCTCTCCAATAAGGTGATCCTTCATTTTATTCTTCCGCCAAGAATAGTACTGGCCGTTGAAGAGTGGTGGCCTTGCAGTTGATTGTCCTTCCCAGTTCCCAGGTGGTGCACTCATCTTGATCTTTTCCTAGGTGTTATCCTCTTCAAGGATAAGCCGCTCTGATAGCAATTGTTATTTTAGACTTCAATACTACACAATATTATAAGTTGATTGTGCAGTACCCAATTTTTGAGTGCTGTCTAATAAGAAGAACCCGGTTCTTCTTAGTCTACTACTTACTACTATTTGCAGAATAATTAAGCAGTAATAGTAACACAGAGATTTTTTCGTGGAAAACACCTGGCTCAAAAGGTGAAAAAACCACGACCTACTCCTCAGTAGGATTTGCTCAAAACTCTTCACTAAACTCTGAGCCAAAAACGGACTTACAAAATAAACTCTTTTGTAATCCTAGGACTAACTCTAATCCTCTTTGTATCAACTAGCCTCTAGCTAATTTCTACAGATTTCAAGCTAACTCTAACTTGAACAATGTGTACCTATTACAATTGCTTCTATGAAAGCTGAAAAGATACAATATTAAAACTCCTACTACAATCAACTAGACTCAATACACAAACGATGGAACTGTTTCTTCTAGTTGAACTGTAGCCTTTGTATCGCACAACAATTCTGCTTGCAAAATATCTCTGGGACTTTTGCTTCAGATCTTGATTCACTTTAGTACTTGTGCGTCACTTCTTTCAGCAGTAATACATTGATTATTTATAGAGTCCGTTTGTTGAGTCCATGATTCAATTCTGATCCAACTCTTCCTTGGTAAACGAGTTTGATTGTAACTCAACTTCCTTCCTCTATTTCTGTCCTAGCTGAAATCAACTTCTGTCATCTCTATCAGTTTGCAACCTTTTCGTATTAGGAGACATTCTCTTAGTTCTTTGATACTTAGCAATCACTGATATCTCCTAGACTTGTACGATTTGTGATCCAACTGCTTCATTCAGAAGTGTATGCTATGATGGACCTGGTTCAACTGGACGCCTTTTGTCAATCTTCAAAACCCATTCAGTGACATGGGCCAACAGGTATCGAGTACAGATTTGAGGTACTTATCAAGATCGAGGCTAGTAGCAATCGAAGAAAATGAGACATACATCGAGTGAGATCGAAGTCAGCACAATAACATAAAGGTGAGATATCCGTGACTGGTCGAGGATCGTGACATAAATCTCGAAACATATCAAATCAGAAGCGGTTAATCAGCTAATCATGGGATTTTCTTATGTAATTAGAGTTATACCATAAGTAGAATTCCTCTACTATATAAAGGGGAGTTCTAATCATTTGTAGGTCGCATTGTTCACAGTTGCGAAAGTAATATAATTCTCTCTCGCTTACATTCTTGTTCACCTGCTTGTTATATTTCTAAACGGTTCTTGAACTAACTAGTTCAAGGGTACTCTAACTCGAGAACTGAGTTCTGTTCAAACACTGGTTTGCCTTATTTCATTGTTCAATTCTATTATTAATTTTCTTATTTATCAGTTGGTATTAAGTGAAATCACGTATCCTTAAAACCACGTTATAAGTTTAATTGTTATCAAAATTTTAGGGAAAACAGTTTGGCGCCCACCGTGGGGCTAAGGATAATAGTGATTACTTAATACTGATTCTGATAACACACACACTACTTTACGCTTGTTCTTATAAGTGTTTTTGTTTTTGTGATAAAACATGCCAAACTCACAAACAACACCCACACATGGTGACAATGGCCTCAGATTTCACGGGGAAAATGACAATATAGCCTGTCAGCGAGTGCGGATTCGAGGTACCTGTCATTGACAATATAGCCTCGAAAGACAGCTTTGTAACGGAACATACTAAAACACGAGGATAAAGTACCGAGTATGGATTCGAGGTACCTGTCAATATCGATGTTAGTAGCAATCGAAGAAAAATGAGACATACATCGAGTGCGATCGAAGTCAGCACAATAACAGAAATGTGAGATATCCGTGACTGGTCGAGGATCGTGGCATAAATCTCGGAACATATCAAATATCAGCTAATCATGGGATTTCCTTATGTAATTAGAGTTATATCATAAGTAGAATTCCTCTACTATATAAAGGGGAGTTCTAATCATTTGTAGGTCACATTGTTCACAGTTGCGAAAGTACTATAATTCTCTCTTGCTTACATTCTTGTTCACCAGCTTGTTATATTTCTAAACTGTTCTTGCACTAACTAGTTCAAGGGTACTCTGACTCGAGAACTGAGTTCTGTTCAAACACGGGTTTGCCTTATTTCATTGTTCGATTCTATTATTAATTTTCTTATTTATCATTTGGTATTAAGTGAAATCATGTATCCTTAAAACCACGTTATAAGTTTAATTGTTATCCAAATTTTAGGGCAAACAGTTTGGTGCCCACGGTGGGGCTAAGGATAATAGTGATTGCTTAATACTGATTCCGATAACACACACTACTTTACGCTTGTTCTTATAAGTGTTTTTGTTTTCATGATAAAACATGTCAAACTCATAAACAACACCCACACATGGTGACAATGGCCTCGGATTTCACGGGAAAAATGACAATATAGCCGCCCCAGGGATCAAGGTGCCTCAGGATGATCTCGAGGGAGTACCAATTGCCAATCTCATAGACGTCAGACTTATCCATCCCAAAGAAATCCCAATCAAATATGCAAATATCATGGTACACATGGTCCCTGAACCGAAGACTGCAGACAACTAAGGGAGGAGGTAGCCAGTCTATTCAACGAGGGTCACCTTCGAGAGTTCTTAAGCAACCGAGCTAAAAATGCCACGTCCCAAAATACCCCCTAGACGTGACTGGAACTGAGCTAACACCACTCGCCAGGCGAACCAATTCTTGTACTCTTAACCTTTTATAAGCTTTAGAGAAACACGTACAAGCTCAAACGCATTAAATATTACTAAATACGAAATAATTATTTGACTAAAATCATAATTCATTTATAAATATAAAGAACACTCAACACTAAATCTCTAACCCAAATTCCATACTAAGACCGTGGAGCATCTAGTAGAGTAATAGAAGTTTAAGTAACAGGCACGCAAACCCGAAAGAAATAATAGACATAAGATAGGTAGAGCTGAAACAACGGCCTCCACGAATAATGCGGCGGCTCACCTCAGCAATATGATCCACTCAGCGAACTCGTTAGCCACTAGCCTCGCCCTCAGCAACAGTATCTTCATGGACATGCAGGTAAGGAGTGAGTTATACATGAATATAACCAAGTAAGATCCTCGACCCGCCACTCTGAATACCTCTGGAACAAGTGTTAGAAAGTACAAACACACAACGAACACAGAAATAATATGCACAGAAATTCTTTAACCATACAATTACTCTATGAGTTCCAAATAATCATTCAACAACAATACTATATATATCTCAACACAATCTATGGTAAGGACTTGTGATCACGCTCAACTATGTCTAATAAATGACTAAGCGGGCGTTGCAAATATAATCTGAGTATTTAGCCCAAAGTCGAATCCCATAGGGAACCAACCTATCAATTGTTGTTGTTATACTACTAGATTCTCAATAATCAATTTTCCAAAAGTTATGAATATTAATTTCCGGTATTTTTACTACTACAACTGAATGAAAATAAGAAAGCTAAAGAATAACTAATAACTAATACTGAGGTGTAAACAATTACGATAAAGGTCTAAGGTTATGGTTTCCCCCGTTGATGGAATCTCTTCTTGTATATTTCCTATAGTTTGGCTTAATTATCTCTATCAATCATGAACACTCAGGTTATCATAAATCTCTCTCAAGTAATTATGATAATCTACTAGACGCACTCTCTCGAGTTATGCTAGCTAACTTGTATTACAGTTCACTTTAGATTGCACCCAAGGTATCGTTATCTCTAATCCAACCTTTAAACCCTCGATTATGGATCTCTCCTATACTTTGGTAGTGATGTTGTTCAACAATTACCTAAATATGCACTCTCTCTCGAGTAGATACACACTAAATAGGAACAACTAATTGAGGGCCCTTCAATCAACTTTAACAAGAACGTAGTTGAAAAAATAGAGATTGAAAACCAAGCAAAACTATATTAATATAACAATAAGTTCATCCTCAACGGGTTCCACCAAAACCTTAGATTAAAGAAGTTATCTACTCATAATTGTTTTGAAAACAACAAAAGAATTCATTGACAATGGTAAATTCACAAGGAAGGGAGATGAAATTGATGCCCAATTGCCCTCCATGCCTCTTGTCTTTGCTATTCTTGAATTAGCCTCTAAACCTTGATAATGTTCTTCTTTGGGCGAGTTGAACCTTATATAGTTGAGTAGAATGGCCCCAATCTTCCAGATTTTCCCTTGGGAATTCACGCGCTGAACTGGGACTAGCGCGGTCGCGCTAGTCCTCGCGCTAATGGACGCGCTAGAAGGGTTTTACACTGCCTGGGCGATCACTGGGGTAGCGCGGTCACGCTAGTGCTAGTGCTAATGCACTTCTATTCTGTCACGTCAACTGGACTAGCGCGGTCGCGCTAGTGACCGCGCTAGTGGACTTTTATTCTGTCCAAGCGATCTTCAACCTTCCTTTCACCCGTAAAATCTCCCATGGGGCTTTTCTTCTTCAATTTAGCTCAAATCACCATCTTAAGTTCTCAATAGTACATTTGGCTACTCTAAAACACAAAAATTACAATTAGAGCCAATTTAACATCATTTAACATCCTTAAGACAGTGAAGCATCATTAAGTTAGAGTATAGATTTATGCTAAACTACGTGAATCTAGCCTATTATCAACACCCCACACTTAAATCATTGCTAGTCCTTGAGCAATCCACTATATCCTACAAAGGTCCTTTCATCAAGCATTTCCCTACGGTGTCACACCACGAACATTGTACAAGCATTGTACCTAGCCGTGTAACATCTAAGCCTCAAGGGGAGACTCTCTCATTCCATGCCATACTCTTACCTCCTCAAAGTACTCTAAACAGAGGTCAAGACTTACCTTTCTGTCATGAATCACATTCCCTCACATCACACAAACGAGATTAGTTCCACAAGAGTAATATTAAGAACAAGTAGGAACTTAAAGTATAAAGAATTCACTCACTCTCAGAAAGAACATTCATATGCCACAAAGATACACGATAGGCTTGCCCGTAGTGTAATACTCTACTAATCGAGCCCATTCAGTCTAAGATCAATTAGGTCTTCATTTGGTTGTTATGTAGGCTAAGGGACGGGTATGATATATTTAGATATAGTGACTAACCTACCTAAGCACTTTTAATACAATTACTTTAACTTTCAGCCCATTCTTATGCTTGGCCAGAACTTTCACCACACTTTTCTTTATATTTACCCCAAACTCTTTTTAGGTGCAATTTTATCAAGCCACTACTCATCAAGGACTGCCTTTATTCATTGTCCTCTTTCTCTCTTTTGTTTTTTTTCGTTTTTTCTAAGTGGCGTTTAATCTTGCATTTATTTTCCACAAGTTTGCACCTTTCATTATATTTCTTTGCTTTCCCTCACAAACCAAACCACCACCCCACACTTTGACTTTTACATAGTTGCTAACAATTCAAGTGCTCATGAGAGGTACAAGGTTCAAACAGACAGGCTATTCAAACAATTGGGTACGATTTGTAACGTGGTTGCCAAGGAAACATGCTTATAAGCTCAAAGGGGTTAACTATGGTTAATTGCAATCAGGTGGATACTTATTTATGTCTGGCCCAACAAAGAAATGCCTATATCACTTCTAAGACTGAACAAACTACTATTTTGTTTTGTACACACACAGTGCAAGTTCTAGGTATCAATTGTGGACATAGAATATAATGCAAAATACCTCACACACACGTGGCAGATAATTCACTCCAGATTGGTTCATCAAGACACTCTACTGAGCATTCAAGTCAGTTGCAACATGCAAAATTAAGGCATTCTACAAGAGTCAACCAATGAGCCTCAACGTCACACCCTAGGGTCTTTGGTGTTCGGGTGTAACAAACTAAGGGATGCATTTTTGCAATTCAGCTCCTTGCCCAAAAGAAACCTAACAACTAAAAAAAAGTAAAAAGAAAACTAACTATACCCGGTTCAAGCTAAAACCTTGGAAAGGAACCGTGGTCAAAAGAAAAACCAAGGGGAAGTTACTACACTACCTAAAAAGAAAATAAAAAATCTTTTTGGTATTTTCTTTGGACTAACTTCCCTCAAGAAAACTGCCTAAGAAGTCAGTCATCAGGAAGAGTCCACTATTTGTTTTTGGTCGACTTAGACCCTCAAGAACCTCGTCGAAGGGATCCGTCGTCGGGCCAAGACGACTTAATTAATTATACACTATTTACAGTCACAAATAAACCAAAAACAACCTTAAAAGAAAACAATGAAAAACAACTACAATTATCCTAAGTCAAAAGAAAATCAAAGAAAATAATTAACAAGCAAGTGTACAACATACATAAACAGGGAATCCTTCCCCCACCCCACACTTATAATGAGGACATGTCCTCATGGCCAATAAAAATAACAGTGTAAGGTAAGGGGACTTCCCTGAAAACTCAGTCTTGGTCGGAGACAGATCCTGGGTTCACGCCACAAGCACGACCCAGGACACGCTGCCAGCCCATGATCTTTTTCTCTGATTTTGCCTGTTGGGAAGCCATAGCATCAACTCTTGACCCTAGTTCAGTCACTGAGGTCCTCACCCCGGCCACATCTTGCTTCAGGTGAACCAATCTCTGTCCCCAACTGGCCCTAGACGGGCCTCCAACATCCGCAACCTGCTCCTGAGCGGGCTTCTCCTCCTCCATGTGCTCAATCTACTCCTCCTTATTTTGCGGCTCCTCCTCCGCCTCATCCTCATCAGAGTCATGCCCTTACAAGTCCTCATCCGCCACCACCACATCCTTACTCGTTGTAACCCTATCAGCTCTGAAGGTGTACACTGTTGGCACCCTGCCATCCACTGTAAAGTCGCCTGGCACCCCAGCCGCGGAGCACAATCGAGTGACGAGAGATGGGTAGAAAAACCCATACCTTTTAACCTTTCTGCAGACAAACATATCCTCGTGGATGACCCGGGCCGCATCAAATGCGCAACCCGTCATGAAACACCAAATCAAACACCCTCGAGGAATGTTCACCTCCGAGGTGTTTTTTGATGGCAAAAGTCTGTTAATGATTAGGTACTGCCAACATTTGGCCTCAAACTTGAGGGAGGATGATTGGAATTTGTTCCCGTACTTTTACCACCTCATCGCGGCGCCGGGATGACAGATGGTTGGGAGGAACCTATACTAGGTAGATCACCTTTTTCCATAGTTATGATAGACATCCTTGTACTCATCCTCTGGTGGTGGCAGCCTGTAAAATGTCTTGATGGCCTCCATCGAGGCATTAACCTGCCTCCTCCTCACTGTGACAACATAATGTTTTTGCTCTGGGGCGTTGGCATAGAATTACCTGACAATCATAGCATTTGCCTCATCGGGATCCTCAAAGATTACATCCAGACGACGCCTCATTAACTCATCAAACATTTTAACACAGTTCATCCGGATGGCTTGGGATCCATGCCCCGCTCAGGTATAATTGACTTATCTTCTTGTATTGTGAACCTGTCCTGAGCCTTTGCTGAGACAAACTTGTTGCTGTCGAAAGGCCTAGTATCAACTAATTTTTGTGGCCTTCCGGTTGGGGCACCTGCTTGTCGGCTCAGGAGGAGCCGGTGGCTTGACGCTTGCGTGGGGGCATTGTACCTACAAATAGCACATTATTAGCTCAGCACATCATGGTGACCGAAATGTGGTTACTCACCTTACAATTTGTCACATTAATTCTCGTCAATGGGACATTTTTACAAACATGTGGTGGGCATTATTCACTTTAAACCCCAAATTACTCAATATTGGATGTCAAGCACCACCACAATAACCCCAAACTACACCCTACACAATCACAACAGATCACACTTCATATATAATCAACCACCCATACAAATCAACCACTATCAAGTATCTATACTAAATAAAAAAGAAAAAACTACAATTTTGAACAAAAGAAATGGGAAACTACAAAATTAAAAGAAAATAAGTGCAGAAGATACATACCTGTAGAGTTGAGAGAGAGAGAGAGAGAGAGAGAGAGAGAGAGAGAGATGGGGAGATGGGTTTAATAAAACTTGGTCTTTGGAGTTCTTGAACTTTGAAGAGGAAGAAGAAGAAGTGCAGGTATTCTTTAGTTTGGGTAAGGAGTAGGAGAGGAAAAGAAGAAGAAGAAGGAGGGTTTATATTGAGGGGGAGTTCGATTGTGTGAGGAGAGGTGGGCGGTCGTTGTGGGTAAGAGAGGGGTTTTAGGTTAATTTGTGTGGTTGGGGTAAAAAAAATAAAAAGAAAAGAAATAATTTAAAAAATTAGCGAAATCTTACCTGGCGTCGAGACGGAACTAGCGCGAGCATAGCGCGTGCGCGCTAGTTCAGGGGTCACGAGGCAGAATAACAGTCGACATGTGCGACCACTAGCACGAGCATAGCGCGGTCTAGCTAGTTGCGAGGACAGGGAGGCAGAACAAAAGTGGATTAGCACGACCACTAGCCCGAGCATAGCGCGGTCGCGCTAGTCCAGGATTCAACACACTTTGTTTCTTTTCGTTCTTATTTCTTGGGTGGCATGTGTTCAACCCTTCCCACGCACACCTGCATATGTTAGTACTTACACTATAAACACTATATATTGGGTTGCCTCCCAACCAGTGCCTTAGTTAATGTCGTGGCACGACAATTACAACAAATCAATGGGTTGCCTCCCATGAAACGCCTGATTTAACGTCGCAGCACGACGCAGAATGAGCGCATTTAAGGCTCGCTCGACCTCTGAGGTTCAAAAAGATGCACCACAGACAACTCCTTGGTCTCATCCATCCCCACATACGGTTTTAATCTCTGTCCATTAACCTTGAAGGCTTCGGCCCATCTTCAGTAGCAATCTCTACTGCACCAGAGCGAAACACTTCGAGCACTCGAAATGGTCTAGACCATCGGGACTTGAGCTTACCCGAAAATAATCTCAATCTTGAATTATAGAGCAGTACCTTATCTTCGGGTTTGAAGTTGCGGTCCACAATGTTCTTGTCGTGTAACCTCTTCATTCTTTCTTTATACAGCCTCGTGCTTTCAAATGCTTGATACCTTAATTCTTCCAACTCATGCAGCTCAGTGACTCGACTGGTGCCCGCAGCATCAAGATCCATGTTCAATTGTTTCAGTGCCCACCAAGCTCGATGTTCCAGTTCTACCGGCAGGTGACAGGCTTTTCCAAACACCAACTTGTATGGTGACATACCAATTGGTGTTTTGAATGCAGTTCTATAGGCCCATAGTGCGTCATCAAGATTTTTCGCCCAATCAGTTCTTGTGGCGTTCACCGTTTTTGTTAGCACACTCTTGATTTCTCGATTTGATATCTCAACATGCCCGCTAGTCTGAGGGTTATAAGGGGTTGCCACCTTGTGGCACACATCATACTTAGCTAGAAGCTTTTCGAAGACACGATTGCAGAAGTGAGTGCCTCCGTCACTGATAATGGCCCTTGGGATCCCAAAATGAGTGAATATGTTTTTCTTCAAGAACCCCACTACTACTCTTGCATCTTTGGTGGGGAGCGCTACAACTTCCACCCATTTGGACACATAGTCTACAACAACAAGTATGTACTTATTGCCATAGGAACTGACAAAGGGCCCCATGAAGTTAATTCCCCAAACATCAAACACCTCCACTTCTTGTATCGGGTTCATGGGCATCTCATCACGACGGGATATGTTTCCCGTACTTTGGCATTCATTACAGCCCTTCACCTATTTGTGAGCATCTTTGGACACAGTTGGCCAGTAGAATCCGGCCTCTAGAACCTTAGCAGCTGTTCGAACCCCTCCAAAATGTCCTCCATAGGTTGATGCGTGACAAGCCCACAAAATAGAAAATTTCTCTATCTCGGGGACACACCTCCGGATCATGTTATCAATACAAATTCTAAAAAAGTGAGGTTCATCCCAACAATAATTGCGGCAATCACGATAAAATCATTTCTTTTGGATATATGAGAGTTCATAAGGCTCAATACCACTTGCCAGGTAGTTTGCAGTGTCTGCATACCATGACACATCCTCGATGCTCGTGGCGAGTAACTGCTCGTATGGAAAGGTTTCCAGAATATCCTCTGCTTCCACTGCATTTTCAGCACCTTCAAGTCGCGACAGGTGGTCTATGACTTGGTTCTCCGTGCCCTTGCGGTCACGAATCTCTAGATTGAATTCTTGCAGCAACAACACCCAACGAATTAGGCGCGACTTGGATTATTTATTCTCAATCAAATACCTGATGGTTGCATGATCAGTGTACACAATCACCTTCGACCCAATCAAGTATGATCTGAACTTGTCAAAGGTGAACACTACTGCCAAAATCTCTTTTTCGGTCACCGTGTAGTTCAGCTGAGCTCCACTCAATGTACTACTTGCTTAGTAGATTGGGTGCATTATCTTATCCTTTCGCTGTCCTAACACGGCTCCCACTGCGTAGTCACTGGCATCGACATGAGTTCAAACGGTTGATCCTAGTCGGGGGAAACAATTATCGGGGCCGTGACTAGCCATTTTTTCAGCATCTCAAAAGCTAACCTGCAATCATTAGAAAACACAAAGGGGTTATCTTTTTCAAGCAACTTACAGAGAGGGTTGGCTATTTTGGAGAAATCTCTGATGAATCGCCGGTAGAGCCCGGCATGCCCAAGGAAGCTTCGTATAGCTTTAACCGATGTTGGTGGTCGAAGCTTTGCAATCACATCTACTTTGGCACGATCCACCTCAATTACTTTGCTCGACACCAAGTGCCCCAAGACGATCCCCTCTTGTACCATGAAATGGCACTTTTCCCAATTAAGAACAAGATTCGTCTCTATACATCTCTTCAAAACACAGGTCAAATTTTCTAGGCACTCATCGCACCACTGAGAAATCATCCATGAACACCTCCATGATGTCCTCGACCATGTAAGTGAATATGGCCATCATGCACCTTTGAAATGTGGCGGGTGCATTGCATAAGACAAAGGGCATCCTTCTGAAGGCGAATATCCCATAGGGACATGTGAAGGAGGTCTTTTCCCAGTCTTCTGGGGCAACGGAAATTTGGTTTGTACCCCGAGTACCCATCCAGGAAACAAAAGTGAGACCTCCCTGCCAGCCTGTCGAGCATTTGATCAATGAAGGGAAGTGGGAAGTGATCTTTCCGGGTGGCAAGATTTAGCTTTCTGTAATCCATGCAAATTCTCCAGCCAGTGACGGTTCTTGTCGATATTAGCTCATTATTGTCATTCTTCACAACCGTCATGCCACCCTTTTTTGGAACACATTGCACTGGGCTAACCCAGTTGATGTCAGAGATAGGAAAATGTTTCCCGCATATAACCACTTGATAATTTCTTTCTTCAACATTTCCTTCATGTTTGGGTTCAACCGCCTTTGGTGTTCCCTGGAAGGTTTGTGTCCATCTTCCAGGAGAATTTTGTGCATACAGTATGCCGGGATGATCCCTTTGATGTCTGCCATGGTCCATCCAATGGCAGTCTTGCACTCAATGAGTACCTATAAAAGCTGATTTGTCTGCACATCTAACAAACTTGATGAGATAATAATAAGTAGAGTAGAGTTAGGTCCAATAAATGCGTACCTGAGATGAGCTGGCAGTGGTTTCAACTCCAGCTTGGGTGGCTCTTCAACAGATGGTTTGGCTGGCGGGCTCTCTCTCTTCTCTAAGTGTAATGGCTCAAACTCGAGTGCCCTCGGCCAGACCCCTTTTCCTTCAAGTGCTAACACCCATTCTGCCAATTCTTTCCGTTTTACCTCACCCAAATTCATCAAACATGCAGCAACGGGGTCCTCAATAGTTAGGGACGCATCATCTTCCTCCACTATCACATCCACAACATCAATGAGAGAACAATTGGTGAATTTACTCGGTCGCCTCATGGATTTTTGCACATTGATGTGATTTCTTCATCGTTTAGACTCATCTTGAGCTCCCTAGTTTCACAATCAATAAGGGCTCTTCCTGTGGCCAAGAATGGCCTTCCCAAAATTATGGGAATCTCCTCATCCACTCTACAATCCAGTATCACAAAATCAGCAGGGAACACAAACTTCCCCACTTGCACCAATACATCATCCAGAATGCCTGACGGTCTCTTTACCGTCCCGTCAGCCAGCTGCAATAACATAGAAGTTGGTTTGGATCTACCAATTCCTAGTCTCTTGTAAATGGCCAGGGGAATGAGATTAATACTGGCCCCCAAATCACACCGTGCTTTGGCAAAAGCAAAATTTCCAATGGTGCAGGGAATTGTAAAACTCCCTGGATCAGACAGCTTCTCTGAAATTGGTCTTGTCACTATAGCACTGCAAGTCTGAGTAAGAGTCACAGTTGCCAAGTCTTGGAAATCGAATTTTCCGGACATCATGTCCTTCATCATCTTTGCATAGCCAGGCATCTCCTTCAGAGCATCAATTAAAGGAATGTTTACATGTATCTGTTTCAGCATATCCAAGAACGTTTTTGTACTGTTCATCTTTCTGGTACCTGGCTAGCCTCTGTGGGAATGGTGATGACGGTCTCTTTTTCCTAGTGATTTGGGATTTTTCTTTCTAAGCCACCACCTCAACTACCGGCTCCTGGGCTATCTCCACTTCTTTTTCAGCCTCACTTTGCGCACTAGGTTCTCCTTCAGCAGTCTGCACTGTCACCTTGGTCAGGTTTGTTGAATCTTCAAGTTCAATTGGCACTAGTATCAGTGTCTTAGCCTGTCTGCTTTCATGAGCCCTATCCTGCTCCAAGTCTAAGTCCATGCCATTGCGTAGACTCACAGCCATCAACTGCTTTGGACCCTGATCCTTAGGATTTAACTGAGTGTCTGTGGGCAATGTCCCAAGAGGATGATTATTTAAAGACATTGAGATCTGGCCCATCTGCACTTCAATATTTTTAATAGCTGATTCGTGTGCATCTACTCTCTCATTGGTTTTGGCAGTTGACCCAATAACCTGTTGCATCATCGCTTCAAGTCTAGAAAACCCATCTTCTTGTCTCCCCCCTTGTTGTTGCTGAGGGGGTTGATACGCCTGCTGCTGATTTTGATTATGGAACCCTTGTGGCCTTTGGTAAGGCACCACATTACCATGAGGTATCATGGCACCCATGTTTCCACTGTAGTGCTGCTGATGAGGTGGCCTGTAAGGCTGAGCTTGCTGACCCTAATGCTTTCCACCCTGTCGCTGGCCTCCATAATTTGACACATAATTCATATTTTCCGGATAATGAGGATGATCACATTTAGCATTCCACTGATTACCAAGTGGTTGACTAATGTAATATGTGCATAAGCCCCCATTGGTAGTATCCACAATATGTACTTGCTGCTTTTGCCCCGACTCCTCTACCTTCTTCGTAAGTATGCTCATCTATGTCATCAAAGTTGCCATATTTTCAGCAATAGTGTTGGACGGATCTAATGGCACTGAGTGAACCACTAGGGTAATAGGTGCACTCCTGGTTGTCCACCCTAAATTCTGTGCCATTTTATCAAGTAAGATCTGGCATTCTCTCCATGTTTTGCTCAGGAATGCTCCACCAGCTGAAGCATCAACATTAGCCTTCACACCATCGGCCAAACCCATATAAAATCGCTGTCCCAACATCTGTTCTGGAATACCGTGGTGCGGACAGATAACCAGCATCCCTTTAAACTGTTCCCATATTTCTTGCAGTGTCTCCATAGGCTTCTGTCGGAAGCTCAAGATCTCATCAATTTGTTGCGCTGTCTTGTTCGGTGGATGGAATTTGTTCACAAACTACTTAACTAACTCATCTCATGTAGTAATGGAATTGATGGGGAGTGAATTTAGCCAAGTCTGGGCTACTCCTGTCACTAAGAATGGAAACAACAACAGTCTTATTGCCTCCGGAGTGACGTTTGGTTGCCTCTGAGTCTTGCAAATCGACAGGAAGTTCTTCAGATGCTGTTAGGGATACTCAATGTACGACCCCGAAAATAGTCCCTTATTCTACAACAAGTGCAGCATATTATTGGCTGAAAGGACTCAACCTCTATCTGAGGGACTGCAATCGCGGTGGCCAAGTTCTCCGATGTGGGTTGTGCCCAGTCATATAAATGCACCTCTCGTTAGGTACCACATGTGCCGGCAAACTGTGCAGCTGGGTCAACCACATCTTCCCCATTATTATTGTTGTTCTTTTCATTTAGATCTGCCATGACTGTTTCAATTTGTTCAATGAGTGGTTGTTGTTTGCTTTTCCGGTTGGCCCTGTTCAAGGCCTTGAAAACTTTCTCGGGGTATGGCAAGGCTTCAAATACTTCACCAGTTCTCGATGAGTTTCTCGACATGCACCTGTACAACTGATTCAGCAACCGTTAGAAATTCAATATATGAATGAAATCAAAGAAATTTGACGACACTTAAGAATTTTGTATTTTTTTCCAACTACAATTGATAATACCGTTAATTCCCCGGCAATGGCGCCAAAATTTGATCACGCTCAACAATGTCTAATAAAAGACAGCATGCGTTGAAAATATAATCTGAGTATTAAGCCCAAAGTCGAATCCCACATGGAACCAACCTATCAATTGTTGTTGTTAGACTACTAGATTCTCAATAATCAATTTCCCAAAAGTCATGAATATTAATTTCCGATATTTTTACTACTACAGCTGAAGGAAAATAAGAAAGCTAAAGAATAACTAATAACTAATACTGAGGTGTAAACAATTACGATAAAGGTCTAAGGTTATGGTTCCCCCGTTGATGGAATCTCTTCTTGTATATTTCCTATAGTTTGGCTTAATTATATCTATCAATCATGAACACTCAGGCTATCATAAATCTCTCTTAAGTAATTATGATAATCTACTAGACGCACTCTCGCGAGTTACGCTAGCTAACTTGTATTACAGTTCACTTTAGATTGCACCCAAGGTATCGTTATCTCTAATCCAACCTTTAAACCCTCGGTTATGATCTCTACTATAATTTGGGAGTGATATTGTTCAATAATTACCTGAATATGCACTCTCTCTCGAGTAGATACACACTAAATATGAACAGCTAATTGAGGTCCCTTCAATCAACTACAACAAGAACGTAGTTGAATAAATAGAGATTGAACACCAAGCAAAACTATATTAATATAACAATAAGTTCATCCTCAACGGGTTCCACCAAAACCTTAGATTAAAGAAGTTAGCTACTCATAATTGTATTGAAAACAACAAAAGAATTCATTGACAATGGTAAAATCACAAGGAAGGGAGATGAGAATTGATGCCCAATTGCCCTCCTTGCCTCTTGTCTTTGCTATTATTGAATTAGCCTCTAAACCTTGATAATCTTCTTCTTTGGGAGAGTTGAACCTTATATAGGTTGGGTAGAATGGCCCCAATCTTCTAGATTTGCCCCTTGGAATTCACACGCACAACTGGGACTATCGCGGTCGCGCTGGTCCTCGCGCTAATGGACGCGCTAGAAGGGTTTTACACTGCCTGGGCGATCACTGGGGTAGCGCGGTCGCGCTAGTGGACTTTTATTCTGTCCAAGTGATCTTCAACCTTCCTTTCACCCATAAAATCTCCCAAGGGGCTTTCTTCTTCAATTTAGCTCAAATCACCATCTTAAGTTCTCAATAGTACATTTGGCTCATGTAAAACACAAAAATCACAATTAGAGCCAATTTAACATCATTTAACATCCTTAAGACAGTGATGCATCATTAAGTTAGAGATAAATGTATGCTAAACTACGTGAATCTAGCCTATTATCAAGTTGTCATTAACGGCAATGCAGGAGATTAACCAAACACCCCAACGAGTCCGCAGCGGCATACACAATGCCCCAAATCTATCACGACGGCATACACAATGCTCCAAATATATAGCGGTGGCATACACAATGCTCCAAATATATTACGGCAGCGAAGAAATAATTTCTAACGCCCCAACGCCATAGCACGAGGCTACGCCACATCACACCATATCACAAATCACTCATTAAATAATTTTAGCTTTGTACAAAATATACATTTTTGGGGCTGGTCAATGACCACCGATTCTGCCAAGCGCACGCTTGTCCCAACATATGGACCGGGCAGAAAAAAATACTTTCAAAACGAGTTTTTTAAAAAGCAAGCATCAAAGCTTAAAATCTCACTTTCCTCGCTAACGAAAAGTTTCCCAATCTTGCAACGTCCAACCACCTAACCAAATGGCCTCCAATGACCTCAATCTATCCAAAATATTAATTACGATATCAATAATGCTAGTCGGTGTCAAATCTCAATATTCCTAACTTTCAGGATTAAAGCTAAACCTCAACACTATATGCTTTAAATTATAAACGTGAAGGTAAAATGATATCTCAATATCAAAATCTTAATAGATACTATATATATAATTATGTTTATGAATAACTCATGATCCATGGGTGGTAATTCAACGGTAAAGAAAATACCTTGAAACCTGTAAATTTGTAGTTATCAAGGTTTGTAGCAAAAACTGATGCCTCTTAGCTTTATTTTTCTTTTCGTACAATTCTTAGTAGCTAAAATTGCTTCTTTCCCAAAGATCACTTTGAATAACTAATGGGTACAAAAACCATATCAATTGGCGTCTTAATCTCCATGTGAAGAGTGTTGTCATTGGTTCTCGGTTTCTTTTCTTTGTGTGAGTTCCAATTCATTCTAATTACCCCTAGGTTACGTGAGGAAACAACAATGAATGGGCTTGGCCCACTTTTCTCCCTTATATCCTTCTAAATCACTTAATTGCTTAACCATGATATGTAATATGAGTTTGGTCCAAAGCTACATAATTAGTACTTAATAATTTCATATATTATATTCTTCAATACATAAGTATTATTACTAAATGTAGATATAAATTTATACATCCTCATATAAAGTAAATAATTACTATTATCTCTATAAGAACTTACTGAGAAATTATAATTTATAAAAAATATAACTTAAAAGTTCACTCTTAAAATGCTGGGCTATTACAAAAAACCATTTCAGAGACAGGGGTGCAAGCAGAAAAAACGAGCAAAAAGAACCACACCACGTGATTCACATGATCGTTGGTGGGGTCGGTATTCCACAAGGGCCCGTGTTCAAACGCACTAAGGTATCAATCACCATGGAAAATCGAACTCGAGACTATGTGTCAGAAGGCACTTTATCATTCAATGATGAGGAAGCAGAAGAGATCTCACAACCCCAAAATAACGCTCTGGTAATCTCTTTCCTTATGAATGAAATTTAGGTTAAATATGTTTTAATTGATCTCGGGAGCTCGGCCAATATTATTCGATCGGGGGTCGTGGAGAAGCTCGGCCTACAGGATCAGATCGTACCCCCGGCTCGGGTTCTCAATGGTTTCAACATGGAAGGCGAAACAACTAAAGGTGAAATTATTTTACCAGTAAACGTAGCTGGGACTATTCAAGAAACCAAGTTCCATATAATCGAGGGCAATATGAGATACAACGCCCTGCTTGGAAGACCCTGGATTTACAATATGAGGGCAGTCCCTTCAACCCTTCACCAAATGCTGAAATTATCGACGCCGGATGGAGTAAAAAGGTATATGAGGAACAACATGCTGCAAAAGAAATGTATGCGGTCGATGAAGTGATACCGATATCGGCGCTTTCGTCAACAAAGGTATCGGAGTCCAAAGGAAAACAAGAAGCTAAATAGTAACCACATCCACCAGCCTCAACTTAGTCGGAGAAGCAGGGAATGGTTGAGGATGATGACTACTGGATCCCTCGATCCTTCATAATCCCCGAAGATTCCGACGCCACCAAATCGACAGTCGAAGAGCTGGAATAAGTCATACTGATCGAGCACCTACCCTATGAAAGGTGTACCTGGGTAGGGGGTTAACCCCCGAACTCAAGGAAAAACTCATTAAATTTCTTATCGATAATATGGATTATTTTGCTCGGTCCCATCTAGATATGACAGGGATCCTGCCGGAGATCACTACACATCGACTGAGCTTGGACCCGAAGTTCCGCCCAGTGAAAAAAGAGAGGAGGCCCCAGTTTGAGGTAAAACATGCATTCATCAAGGACGAGGTAACTAAACTTCTCAAGATAGGATCCATTCGAGAAGTAAAATATCCCAAGTGGTTAGCAAACGTAGTTGTAGTCCCTATAAAAGGGAATAAACTTAGGATGTGCGTAAACTATAAAGATTTAAACAAAGCATGTCCTAAAATCTTTTCCTATGCCGAATATCGATCACATGATCGATGCCATGGACGGCTATGAGATCCTCAATTTTCTCGATGCCTACTCCGGGTACAATCAAATACAAATGAACCCGAAGGATCAGGAAAAGACTTTGTTCATCACTAAGTACGACACCTATTGCTATAATGTAATGCCGTTTGGACTAAAAAATGATGGTTCCACTTATTAACGCTTAGTAAATCGAATGTTCGAAAAACAAATAGGTAAATCAATGGAGGTTTATATTGACGATATGCTAGTTACGTCCCTACGAGCAGAGAACCATTTGACATATTTGCAGGAGACCTTCAATATACTAAGGAAATACAACATGAAGCTCAACCTAGAAAGTGCATTTGGGGTCGGCTCGGGTAAGTACCTCGGCTTTATGGTATCAAACTGGGGGATCCAGATTAACCCCGATAAAATCAAGGTAATCGAAGACATCACAGTCTTGGACAATGTTAAGGTCGTACAAAGATTGATAGGGCGCATAGCCTCCCTAGGCCGATTTATCTCGAGGTCTTCAGATAGAAGTCACTGGTTCTTCTCACTGCTCGAAAAGAAGAACAATTTTGCATGGACCCCCGAATGCCAACAAGCATTGGAATAATTAAAGTGGTACCTCTTGAGTCCGCCACTACTTCATATTCCGAAAGTGGAGGAGAAACTCTGCTTATACTTAGCAGTATCGGA
The DNA here is from genome assembly GCA_005239495.1 of Nicotiana undulata. Classification (NCBI taxonomy): domain Eukaryota; kingdom Viridiplantae; phylum Streptophyta; class Magnoliopsida; order Solanales; family Solanaceae; genus Nicotiana; species Nicotiana undulata. The sequence goes on along the minus strand of MDKH01235546.1, from coordinate 4,550 downwards.
AATCGCGGTAAGTGGGGTCCTAGTTCGAGAGGATCAAGGTACGCAATTTCCTGTTTACTATGTTAGTCGAACTTTAGGTGAGGCCGAGACCCGGTATCCACACTTAGAAAAATTGTCTCTTGCCCTAATAAGCGCCTCTAGGAAATTAAAACCATATTTTCAATGCCACCCGGATTGTGTGGTCACCGCTTATCCTCTTTGCAATATTTTGCATAAGACCTAATTCTCGGGCCGATTGGCGAAATTGCCCTTCAAAATCAATGGGTATAATATCGAGTATCAACCCTGAATGGCCATCAAGTCGCAAATCTTAGCAGACTTCATAGAAGACTCTATGCCAGCCCTCAACCCGAGGTCGAAAAGGAACTGTTATTGAAAACAGGTACATCATCGGGGGTGTGGACCCTCTTCACAGACGAAGCTTCGAACGTGAAGGGGTCCGGGCTAGGCATCATTTTGAAGCCTCCCACATGCAACACAATTAGACAATCTATCAAAACTTCTAAGTTGACTTACAATGAGACCGAGTATGAGGCCTTGATTGCAGGTCTCGAGCTTGCTAAGAGTTTGGGAGCAGAGGTCATCGAGACCAAATGTGACTCCTTACTTGTGGTGAACCAAGTCAACAAAACCTTTGAGGTTTGAGAAGATCGAATGCAGAGGTACTTGGACAAATAACATGTGACACTACATCGACTTAAAGAATGGACCTTACAACATGTACCTCGAGAATGAAACAGTGAGGCCGATGCCCTTGCAAATTTGGGGTCATTCCTGCCGAGATCGTATGCGACAATAGAAAACAATTCGCCGAAGACGATGAAATTAGCTCGGGGACTGTCGTACAACTTTCAAAGTCAAAGATCGAAGAAGGACATGCCAAAATAAACTCCACGATTATAACCTGGGATTGGAGGAGTAATTATATCGAGTATCTAAAAAATGGTAAGCTTCCATTGGACCCTAAGGGATCGAGGACTCTACGTACGAAGGCCACACGATTCATATTGGCCGAAGATGGAACACTATATAGAAGAAGGTTCGATAGACCATTGGCAATATGTTGGGTCCGAGAGATACCGAATACGTCCTACGTTAAATTCACGAGGGCACTTACGGAAATCATTCCGGTGCCGAATCATTGGTTTAAAAAGTCACCAGAGCAGGATACTATTAGGAAAATATGGAAAAGGATACTAAGGAATTCGTCTGAAAGTGCGACAAGTGCCAAAGATATGCATCGATGATCCACCAACCCGAGGAGCAACTCCATTCGGTCCTATCCCTATGGCCGTTCATGAAATGGGGAATGGATATCGTCGGCCCTCTACAATCAGCCCCAGGTAAAGCTAAATTCATTTTATTTATGACTGACTATTTCTCTAAGTGGGTTTAAGCACAGGCCTTCGAGAAATTTAGAGAAAAAGAAGTCATAGACTTTATCTGGGACCACATTATATGCCGATTCGGGATGCCTGCCGAGATCGTATGCGACAATGGAAAACAATTCGCCGGCAGCAAAGTAACAAGGTTTCTCGAAGAACACAAAATAAAAATGATCCTGTCAACGCCATATCACCCTAGTGTGAACGGGCAGGCCGAATCAAAAACAAGACCATCATTCAAAATCTAAAGAAAAGATTAAACGGCACTAAGGGAAAACGGAGAGAATCATTTGGGCGTACCGAACAACGTCAAAATCTAGTACGGGGGAAACACCGTTCTCTTTAGTATATGGCGCCGAAACTCTGATCCCAGTTGAAATTGGGGAACCTAGCGTCAGGTTTCGATATGCAACGGAAAAGTAAAATCACGAGGCTATGAATACAAGACTCGAATTGCTAGATGAAAAATAGGAAGTCGCCCTCGTTTGAATGTCCTCACAAAAGCAGCGGATCGAAAGGTATTACAACCGGAGAGCCAATCTTCGACATTTTTGAATCGGCAGACTTAGTTATGAGAAAAGACACCCTCAATAACCGAGACCTAAATGAAGGAAAACTTGGCCCAAATTTAGAGGGACCGTATCAGGTCCTCGATATCGTCGGAAAAGGATCCTACAAACTTGGCACGATGAATGGCGAACAATTACCAAATAATTGGAACATATCACTCCTGAAATGATATTATTGTTGAGGTATGACCTTTTCCATATTCATTTATATTTTATACTAACTAGTTGCAGGTGTCCGATCGAAGGCATCAAAGTTTTCTCCAAACATGAAGTCCTTAGGTCTGAAAGCATGTGTTGCACCCTTTTTCCCTTCGACCAGTTTTTGTCCCACATGGGTTTTTTCGGCAATGTTTTTAATGAGGCAACCATTGTTCGTGCTAACTTAAAGAAATTCAACAGTATCTGAGGTTCTTTACAATCAACCTCGAATACTGGGGGACATCACCTTCAGATGATTTTAAGGAAAACACTTTGTGTCAACAGGGCCTCGATAGGTAAATTTTGTAAAGGGCCAAACGGTCGAATGAACCGTGTCCATGTAGATTACTCGAGCCCTAATGGAAAAACATGTACGCAAGTATAATATATTGAAAGAAGTATTTTTTTCCTTACCATATGTTCCATGCCTTAGAGAAATTTCTACTTTACAATTTCATACTTATGATCTACTGCGGAAACTGGATCAAGGGCCGATCGCAACTAGAGTTCCAACAGTTAAACCCATACACAGGGACCGTCGTCCAAAAATTGACCAGAACGAATTGTTGAACCTCGATACCATAAGAGCATAAAAAGGAAATCCTCGATTTTATAGGCCAAATTCACCCCACTCGGGGACTGACACTTTGAACAAGTTCGAAGTGTAATTGTGAAATAAGCCCATGACGCAGATCCCAAGACTACAACCAAACTAACATGGTTCGGAGACGTCCGAACTCTGTAATGAAAATAGGCCGTCGAATACTTTTATAAACTAGTTAAAAAGGCTACCCTCGGCAAAATAACAAAAAAGTTTGACAACGTCAGCCCTCGAAAAACCCTACGGGGTATCGAATTATTTGAACCCTCGAACAATTTTGTACTGAAATATTTTATGCCAAGGCATAAAAAAGCAAAGGGTTTCGATAACACTATACCCCGAAAAACTTAATGGGTACAGACTTATTTCATGCTAAGGCATGACAAATTTTTATATGATTAACTTTTTAAGTCTAAAAGGGAAAAAGCCATTCTTTTGAGGCCTTATCAGCCCAATTCAAGAGCCTAAGGGCATTTAAATTTTTTGAGTTCGAGGAATCGTCCTCACTCAACTAAAACCTAAGGGTCATCTTACTTCGATTTCGAGCAAGTTTTCACTCGGCTACAAAGACTACATTAATTCGACTTCAATGCTTCGAAATTACGAACAAAATTTTCATAAGGCAGAAGCAAAATTTTCATAAGGCATAAGCAAATTAGAATTTTCACAAGGCAGAAGTCGAGAAAGACAAGATAGAGAAAAAAAAGAAGAAATGTTTTAAACATATGAAGGTATTTACAGAGGACCGATCAATGTCCTATACAAAAGGAAAAAGAAGAAAAAATACAAAGGCTCCTAACTATTCTCGGGGGAAGATTCTTCATCGAGGTCCTCCCCATTTTCGGACCCACTCTTGCTGCCATCGTCATCATCATCGTCAGAAGAGGCCAACGCTCTAGCATCAACTTCATGCTCTTTTTCCATTACTATCTCGTCGGTAAGATCGAAACCTCGAGTGTGGATCTTCTCAAGGGTTTCCCTCCGAGATTGGAATTTGGCGAGTTCAGCAACCCAATGTGCTCGAGTTTGAGAAGTCTCTTCAGCCTCTCTCGCTTGAACTTGAGCGGCTTCAGCATCGGCCCGGTAGACGGCCACGATCGCCTCAGTTCGGAAGCCAACCGAGCCTCGATCTCCTCTATCTTCTTTGTCTGAGCTGAGCTTTTATCTTTCATGACTTGAAGCTGGTTGTCGACCGATGGAAATTAGGCCCGAGCAACCTCTTTTTTTTGCAGCAAGGGGTCCATGCCTTCTTTCCACCCATAGGACTCCGCCTTCTTCGTACTGATCTCCTCGCGGAACTGCTTGATGAGTGGTGATTTTACCACTCATTTTAGCCTTTTCTCATTAGATTTTGTATTGTTAAATGATAATTTGAGGTCGTTGTTAGTGTATAATTGCTCAATTTTCAGGGAAATGATGCTATGAAGGTTGGTGTTGAATTGGACTGAAAGTTGGACAAAAAGCGATGAAAAATGTGCATAAAAGCTTCAGTGATTCCGCACCTGCGGATTGTTGGACGCAAGAGCGACCTCGCGCCTGCGAGGAATTGTCGCCCCTGCGAAGATGGCTCAGCCACACAAAACTCGCACCTGCGGTGTTTTTACGCACCTGCGGAACCGCAGGTGCGACCAAATATCCGCCCCTGCGGAAAAGTGACACAACTCAGATCCCGCACCTGCGAGAAATATTCCGCCCCTGCGGAACCGCACGTGCGATGAATCTTACGCAGGTGCTGTAGTCGGGCATCATATGGGGACAAAGGTGTAAAATCACATTTTCCAACTTCAACTTTTATAT
>MDKH01220447.1:0-10857 GCA_005239495.1 Nicotiana undulata | reverse complement strand
AGTTAGTTTATTTCATAGATGCTCATGACATGTTGACTCCGGGTCTTGGGGACGGTTGTAGACCGTTAGCTTGATTGTTTTGTTTAACGATTTCGAATTTTTTATGCGTGTTATGAATTGATGAAAATAAATTGAGATATTTGAAAAGAAAAATGTGAAAATTATCCTGTTAGGATTTGGGGTCGTGACACTATTCTATTAAAAAAATATAATATTGGTTTACATACCAAAGTTGGTCGCTATATTTTGAATAATAATAAATAAATAAATAATATAATTTAAATATAGAGACCAACTTTGGTCTCTAAATTTATATTATTAAAATATTAAACGACCAAAGTTGGTCGGTATATTGTTTACCCGGAATATTTGGTCATTTTACCTTAAAGACCAAAGTTGGTCGCTAATTAGCGACCAACTTTGGTCGCTTTTTGTGGTCTCTTTTTTTCGGATTTCTAGTAGTGGTGGCCGACCGCTGAATGAAAAGCATTGATGATTTGGGGGGACCGAACCGACGGGACATTTCGGTCACATCCATCGCTTACGTCATGAAGATAACGTCATGATCGAGGCATCAAGGAATCGAGGCTCAAGTCATTTCTTATCATTTTATTCTAAGAAATGCGGGGACTATCTGTATACGGTTAAAATCAAGTATGTCCGATTTTACAGGCTCGAGGGATTGTCTCGAGAATAATCCCACAATGGACCGAGCTCGAGCTCAAAAACACGAAGACCAGCGTACTCGCTGAGAATCAAGATCAAGTCTACCGACGTCGAGAAAAGGAGTAAGCTAGATATCAGTAACCAACCATAGATCTCGGCGGAAATCTCGAGAGTGATTGAACTGCTAACGGTTATTGATATCAATCGTGGATTTTATTTCTGACATTAGAGTTGTACCTTATTTAGGATTCCTCTACTATATAAAGAGGAACCCTATGCTTTTGTAAAATATATACATTCGCTGAGAAATAATATACACGCTGCTCTTTTCTTGCTTATATTTTACTACTGTTCTTACTGCTCTTAACACCTAATCTCGAGGTTGTTCTTATTCGAGGTCGACATATTGCTACAACACTGGTTTGATTATTTTTACCGTTCAATTCATTTATTTAATTCGTCATTTATCAATTGGTATTGAATCAGATCACGTATCCTTAAAACCACAATACAAGTTTAATTGTTACTCGGATTTCAAGGTTAATAGAGTCGGACACCAAAATACATGAATCAAATTGTGAAAGTCAAAAACATGTAGAAACACTTTCGTGCGTCTGATTCCTATCAAATCAACTTGGAATAAAACTAATAGGTTATGATTTCACCATCTCTTACAAAAAAGGCAAAGACAACATTGCAGTTGATGCTCTTTCCATGAAGGAGGATGCAATTGAACTATTCAGCATCTCTGGTGTTTCTTCTAAGCGTTTCGAGGCAGTTAATCAAAACTGGACCCAAGATCTAGCACTCCATAAGCTGGTTCAGAGACTGCAAATTGGTACCAGTCCTAAACCTCACTACTTGCTTCAAGGTGGTATCTTTAGTAGGAAAGGAAGAATGATCGTAGGTGCAGATCTTGAACTGAGGAAAAGATTGTCGTCATTCTATCATGACAGTGCTATTGGAGCACACTCTGGTATCATAGCTACCCTCAACAGGCTAAAACATGATTTCTACTGGAAAAAGATGAAGCAGGATGCGTATCACTATGTAAGAAAATGTGATGTGCGTCAAAGGTGCAAGGGAGAGAATGTGGCTTACCCTGGGCTATTGCAACCTTTACCTATCGTTGCAGGAGTCTGGCAAGATATCTCTATGGATTTCATAGAGGAGTTGCCTAAGGCTGCAGGTAAAAAGGTAATTTTCATAGTAGTAGACAGGCTCAACAAGGCTGTTCATTTTATGGCCCTCACACATCCCTACATAGCCTTAGAGGTAGCTCAAGTAATCATGGAAGGAGTGTATAAATATCATGGAAATCCAAGAACAATTATGTCTGACAGGGACAAAGTATTCACAAGCAGATTTTGGCAGGAGCTGTTCAAATTGCAAAAAAGTCTCACTTCTGACTTCTTTTGCCTATCACCCTCAAACATATGGCCAAACTGAAGTTGTCAATCAATGTTTGGAATTTTATTTAAGATGTATAACCTTTGATAAACCAAAGTAATGGCCACACTGGTTTTCCCTTGCAGAACGGTGGTACAACACCACCTTTCACTTAGCTACCAATATGACTCCATATGAGGCTGTTTATGGCCAGAAACCACCTCATCTACTTCCTTACCAACCTTTTGATTGTCATCACGATGTGACAGACATGAGTTTGCAGGAAAGAAAAGACACATTAATAGATTTAAAGGATCACCTTGATAAAGCTCAACACAGAATGAAAGTGCAAACAAACAAGGGCAGAACTGATAGAAGTTATCAAGTTGGTGATTGGGTCTTTATCAAGTTACATCCTTACAGGAAACTTTCCTTAAAGAACCGTTCTTATCATAAATTATTTGCTAAGTTCTTTGGGCACTTCTAGATCATTGCCAAAGTGGGACAGGTGGCCTACATTCTAGATCTACCTCCACACTCTAAGATCCATCCAACTTTCCATGTTTCATGGCTCAAAAAAGTTGGGGGCTCACGCTGCTTCTATGACATTGCCTGTAATGCATTCTGACTCGTGGAATGTTCTATTAGAGACTGAGGCAATATTGGATAGAAGGATGGCCAAGAAGCATGCCAAGACAATAGCACAAATCCTTGTCACATGGATGAATGCTGCACCAGAGGACAACACTTGGGAGGATCTCCAAGATTTCAAGCTCAAGTTTTCACTTTTTAATCCTCGAGGACAAGAATTGTCTGGGGGGGGGGGGGGTATTGATAGTATGTAATAACCACATTTAGGGAAAGTAATCATGGTTAAATCCATAGTTAAATGGGACTTCCAGAAGTTAGTTATAACTAACTAACTAACCACACATCATATGAATTCCACATATATAGCTCACAAAACTCTCCTATTGTACTCAACTATTGTTGTGAAAATTAATAACATTCTCTCGTCTCTATTCTCTCAAATCGATCGAGCTTCATTGTGCTATTGGAACCACTGTTCAAGAGTAGTTCTTCTCGTTACTCTTTAGGTGTTCCTCTCTCTTTTCAATCCCAGGAGTTCTAGTGTGTATCACTTTGGAGGTAAAATATGTGATTTATATGAAAATATTATTTCTTTCTTAATTTATGTAATGTATTTTTCTTTTTTAGTTTATCCAAAAAATATTTTTGATAATAGTTTAATTTTAAACTTTTTATTTTATTCTTAATGAAATAATTTATAATTATACAAATATTTACGACTTGTTCTAAATTATCAATTTTAAAATTCTTTCTTAAATTCTATGCTCAATCAAAATGAATCACATAAAATAGGACTAAGAAAATGCTATTATTATTTAATGTATTAATAAGAAATATGTATGAGACTGATGAAGGGTGACGAGGTTGACAAAGGATTTTTTCCCGTAAAGGGTTGCCATGTCATCTTGTTTATCTATTAATCCTTTTCAAAAAGAAAAACTTGTTTCGCAGTAGCATATAGTTGATCTACGATTCTTGGCTATTTAGAGATTGGATTAATTAGGATTGGAGCTGAATGATTTTCTAGCAATAACAGGAGATTTCTTATTATATTTATGTGGTTAAGAATTTATAAGTAACCTTATGGCCTTTTTTTGGTTTAAAATAAGTCTCCTTTTTACATAATTAAGATGAATTAACTTTAGTTTTTCAAATTTGTCCTTATTTACATATTACAACGTGTCAAGTTAACAATATGAAAATTTTAATTAAAGGTGATTTAGTTAAAATACATACTCTAGGAGTTACTCCCTCCAGTTCAAAATAAGTGATTTTTTGGTTGCTTTCACACATATTAAGAGACGGACCTTTTATCTTTAATTAGCAATAAATTTGACCATATTAATCTTTACTATCTCTTCACATAAATATTTCTAATACATACTCCAACATTATTTACTCCTAAGAAAATGTAGGAAAAATTAATTAATTCATTCTTGAAATCTGAAAAAATCACTTATTTTGGACGACAAAAAAATAAGTCAAAAAATCACTTATTATGCACCGAAAGAAATAGTATTTTATTAAAGAATATGGCAAAAAACAAAAAAATAACTTATTGTGAACCGGAGAGAATAATAATTAACATAAGATATTGTGCAGTACATCAAGATTCTCATTTTTCCCTTATCTATGTGTCTTGAAATATGACTTTCATACTTTCTTTATTTTTTGTTTTAACCGATTATGAAATTCACACGTATTTAGTGGTAATAAGTAGTTTTAGAATACATACGCAAGTGAAAGTTTATTACTCTTGATACAGTTTATTAATGTTTGACACGAGATTTTTCGTGCATCGCACGAACGTAAAGATTAGTACTATATTAAAAGTACGAAGCCCTTATCATAATGTTGTTCACATTTTTTACCCTTTTAATAATAGATTTTACACTAAACAAAATTATAATTGTTATAAATAGAATTCTATTTAGAGTGAATGTCTATCTTTTAGAGAGTTCTACTTTGTGGCTAAGTCATTCTTTCCCTATAAATAGAGGGGTCTTACCCCATTGTAAATCATCCCAAAATTCAATAAGAATTTACTCTCTCTCTTTCTCTGCAATATTGTTCTTGTTCGTTATTGTTTCATATCATGTTATCAGCACGAGACTCTATCGTCTCAAGAAGCTCTTTGAGAAGATTAAGGTATAACTTTTGTCTTCTCCTTTTTTTTAATTATGACTGACATTATGAAAAGAAAGTTCGTTGCCCTTAAAATTTCGGGCAAGAACTATATGACATGGGTGTTGGATGTTGAAATCCATTTAGATGAAATGGGTCTTGGAGACGCCATTCAAGATAAAAATAAAGCATCTACCCAAGATTGTGCTAAGGCCTTGATTTTCTTGCGCCATCACCTTGATGAAGGGTTGAAAATAGAATATCTCACAGTCAAAGATCCACTTGTTTTGTGGAATGTCTTAAAGGACAACTTAAAGTTGGTCACTCTTCCACAAGCACGATATGATTGGGCTCATCTGAGGCTCCAAGACTTTAAGTCTGTTTCTAAATATAATTCTGCGATGTTCAGAATTACTTCAAAATTGAAACTCTGTGGAGATACTATCACTGATTATGATATGCTTGAAAAAACGTTTACAACGTTTCATGCTTCCAATATGGTCTTGCAACAGCAATACAGAGAGAAAGGTTTCAAGAAGTACTCTAGGTTGATTTCTCTTCTCCTTGTGGCTGAGCGAAATAATGACTTGCTCATGAGAAATCACGAAAATCGACCCACTGGGTCTACAACATTGCCTGAAGTGAATGAGGTGTATTCCCATTATGCCAAACGTGGGAAAGGTCGTGGACCTATTAATGATCGTGGTCGTGGTCGTGGTCGTGGCCGTGGCCGTGGCCGTGGACAAGGAAGAAATTTTCCTGGTGTTAATCACCCCCCAAAGAAAAATAACCACTAAAAGTGGAAAGGAAATATGAGAAGCCAAAGGCAAATGGTTCTGAAACTGAATGTTATCGTTGCGGTGGAAAAGGCCATTGGGCAAAAATTTGTCGTGTACCAAGACATTTGGTTGAGCTTTATCAAGCATCTCTAAAGAATAAAGGCCTTGAAGCCAATTTTGTCTCTGACAATGATTTTGACATCACCCACTTGGATGTGGCAGACTTCTTTGAGCGCCATAATGGAAAAATAAACCACTTGATCGGTGATGGATCCGTGGTTAAATATGATTGAGTAGTTCAATTCTTATCTTTGCCTATTCTTAGTAGTTAATGAATAAACATCATGTAATCATAATCCTTTACATGAGTAGTAGTCATTAATATCGATTAGTATTGTTTATTTTATGAACTAGTTTTAGTTCATTTTGATTAAATAAATTTTATTTATAACAAATTTCTGAAATAGGATAATTTTCTTACAGTTGAGTGTTGACTACCTTAAAACAAAAAACTATAACAGAAACATAAAATGTGGCTTTTGTTACCAGTAAATTATTACAAGTGTTCCATTGCTAATTTGTAATGAGTTACGTGCTAATTTGCATGTAGATTTGTTTTTTTTGTGTGTGTGTAATAATGACACATAAATAAAACGTGAATAAGGTTGAACAAAAAAAATCGCAGAAATTTCAGCCACAATTTCTTGATATTTCTTCTTATTTCCAATTATCTTTACCGTTTGAACAGCATATATAGCACCCTACCGTTGAATATGTTTGCTTCTTTCTTAATTAGTAATAAGTCATTAGTTGTGGAAAAAAAAAAAAACTAAGTCATCTAATTAAATATTTTTATATTGCCCTCGATCTTGGCCAGATTTAAAATGGAGAATGCAAATAGCTTGTTAACGTTTTGAAACATATACTTGTTTTTGATCTGTATGTTTTGAAACATGACCTTATTTAACATTCTTCAGAATGATTTCGGCTGAGTGTTCTAGTTAGCATGACAAGCCATGTACGCATTTAAAATTTTGTTTTCTCTGTAAATACTAATATTTATTCGTATATTTCTTTAGTATGTGTGATGATCCAAGGGGTCATTTTATAAAATTAGACTCCGTTCCATATTTTAATACCCATAAAAGGACTTAAAGTAAATACCTCAATTTGCGTGCGCAGTCCGGGCGTGAAACCAGATAGGTTTTATGTGAAAATATGAGAAATAGTGATTTTTAGAATTTAAATTTGATAAAAGTTGACTTTGGTCAACATTTTGAGTAAACTGACCCGGATCCATGTTCCGACGATCCCTGGAGGTCCGTAGTAAAATATGGGACTCGGGCGTATGCCCGGAAATGAATTCCGAGGTCCCAAGCCTTAGAAATCAATTTTTGAAAGAAATTATTTTGCCGAAATGTTTATGAATTAAAGAAAAGAAAAAATATTTAAAATTATTGGTATCGGGTCCGTATTTTGGTTCCGGAGCCCGGTACAGATTCGTTATGATAATAAAAGGCTAACTGTAAAATTTGGTGAAAATCGGAGTTCGTTTGACGTGATTCAGACATCCGGTTGAGAAATTATGAACTTTAAGAGTTTTTGATGAAAATGATGAGTTTTGAGGTTTAATTCATAGATTTACATGTTATTTTCATGATTTTATCGCACGAGCAAGTCTGTATGATATTTTTAGACTTGCGTGCATGATTTGTTTGGAGCCCCCAGAGCTCGGGTGAGTTTCGGATAGGCCATGGGGTGTTTTACACTTGAAAATAACTGCTGGTTTTTTAATATCTGGTGTCCAGGTTTTTGTACTATGCGATCGCATAGGTATAACCGCGATCGCATAGTGTAGTCTCCGGGGGTCCCAAAGATTGTACTGTGCGACCGCAGAAGCAGGTATGCGATCGCACTTCACCACCTGGATTGTGCTATGCGATTGCACAGTCACCCCCGCGATCGCACTGCTTTAAATCAGGCCTGGGGGAGGGGAGGCCAATACTCTGTGCGATCGCACCCCTCCCCATGCGAACGCACTGCACAATTTTTTCTTACCCTGTGCGATCGCACCTCTTTATCCGCGATCACACAGTTGCCCAGCCCAGCTAATATAAATACCTGTTAAAAACGGGTAAAACCCTTTCTTCTCCAAATTTTCGAAGTTCCAGCCCTAGAAACGAGTTTCTTCAGCAACCTTCATCCCCAATTCATAGGTAATCAATCACAAACCTTGTTCTTTCAATTCCTTACTATTTTGCATCACTTTTAACGCAAAAACAAAGAATTTTCATGGTAAAAATCTAGAATTTTGGGTAGAATTAGGGAGTGTTGTAAAAATTGAATTTTTATATCAAATTAAGGTCAGATTTCAAAACTAATAGCATATTTGGGTTCGTGGGTGAATGGGTAAACATAATTTGGTCCGAACCCCGAGTTTAGACCAAGCGGGCCCGGGGTCGGGTTTTCACTTTTTTTGAGAAAAGCTTAGGAAAAATTATATTTTCAATAAAGTTAGTTCAATTAGCATTAGTTAATGATATTAAGTTAATTTTGATTAGATTCGAGCAATTTAGAGGAGAATTCAAAGGGAAAAGCAATAATTGAGCGGTGAGTGGCCTGCGAAATTCTGGTAAGTGTTTGGTCTAACTTTGGCTTGAGGGAATAGGACTCCCCACTTGTTTGTTATGTGAATTGCATGGGCGTGGTGTATAGCTGTGGTGACGAGTATCTATGCACCACACAAATTATTTTATTAAACATGATCCCCTTTCTCGTTCCCCACTTATTTGATTATTCTCTTAACTATTACATGTTCATTATTGTTTCTATGACTATTTGGCCTTGTTGAATTGTTGTTAGTTATTGTTGTGACTATTTGAAAAAAGTATTGGTTGTTTGAGCTGGTTTTCTCGTGATATAAATATTGCTGAGAGGTTGGTATTGTTTTTATGGAATAAATATATATATATATATATATATATATATATATATATTCATGTTCTTGTTGGTTTCATGGTTGAGAGGTTATTGATGAAGTCATGAGAAAAATACAGTTTATTATTTATAATCGTTGAAACGAAAGTATTGTGAAAGGCTTGGCCTGATTTGTGAAATTTTGAATAAATTGATATGATATTTCTGGTGGGAGCGGGTTGCACGCCGCAACAAGGAATGATAAGGGAGGACAGGTGGGATCGGGTTGCACGCCGCAACAGGAGTAATAAAGGAGATATTTTAGGGAGGAGCAATAAGGGAGTACAGGTGGGAGCAGGTTGCACGCTGCAACAAGGAGCGAAAAGGGAGGATATTTACATTTATATTTTACTGATTTTTTTTCAAGAAAAAAAAAATCAAAGTTTTGAAAAGCTAAAATGTCTACTTTACTACTCTTTAAATATTTTAGTACTATTTTTATTTAAAGTTAAAGTTTGGAACTCTGAAGAGATATTTGAGAATTGGTTATAGCTGAGTTATTTTATTTTATTTTGTTGCAACACTTGTTTATCTATTTGTTTAGATTTCTTTCTTGCTTATTATTTATTGTTATTATCGATCATATTGTTGAAGCCCGACTTAGCCTCGTCACTACTTCGCTAAGGTTAGGCTCGGCACTTACTCAATACATGGGGTCGGTTGTACTGATACTACACTCTGTGCTCTTTTGCACAAATCCAGGTACTATTCAGCAGTAGAGGATTTCAGGACGACCACCCGATTCGTTTGGAGACACGAGGTACATCTGCCGGCGTTCGCAGATATCCGAGAGTCTTCTCCTATATCTACATACACTGTTTTATATTATTCAGAACAGTTACACTATTTCTTTCAGTCATTATTTGTAGTATTCTTTAGTTGTTTGTGGATTGTGACACCAAACCCTGGGGTAGTCATACGGTTAATTAATTAGTTCGTAGTTCGTTTCATTTAGCTGATTATTATTATTATTCTGTCTTGAGGTTGATGGAAGTTATGATAATTAAGTCCATTTTTAAATTGAGTTATTTATTCTTAAGTAATAAATCAAGAAAATTTGCCAAACGAATTCTAACATTGACTTGCCTAGCAAGTATGGTGTTAGGCGTCATCACGATCCCTAAGGTTGGGAATTTGGATCGTGGCAGTATGTCAAACCATGGGAAGAAAATATGGATACCTCACAAAGCAAACTTGGATCAATATTTAATTGTAAAAATATTTGATTAGTTGAGTCATGTACGACACATACAATATTCAAAGAGAAGAAATATTTCTCTCATTTAAGTATGTGTAAGGCAGATGTTACTACAATTTCTGGTAGTAGTAATTTAATTGAAGGCTCTGGAAGAGCTACTATAACTCTTCCTAAGGGAACAATAATTATCATAGAGAATGCAATGTTCTCCTCCAAGTCCAAGAGGAACTTGTTGAGTTTTAAATATATCCGCCGAAATGGATATCATATTGAGACAATTGATGAGAATAATCTTGAATATCTCATCATTACCAAGAATGTCTCTGGCCAAAAGAGGGTTATTGAGAAGTTCCCATCTTTATCTTGTGCCCTGTATTGGACAAGAATTAGTGCAATTGAGGCACATTCTATTGTAAACCAAAATGTTACTGATTCCAATATTTTTGTACTTTGGCATGATCGATTGGGACATCCTGGATCAATTATGATGAGACGGATTATAGAAAACTCAAATGGGCATTCAGTAAAGAATTTAAAGATTCTTTTAAATAATGAATTTTCTTGCACTTCTTGTTATCAAGGCAAGTTAATTATAAGACCATCACCAACAACAGTTGGGATTGAGTCCTCTGCGTTTTTGGAACGTATACAAGGGAATATTTGTGGACCGATTCACCCCCCTAGTGGGTCGTTTAGATATATTATGGTCTTAATAGAAGCATCATCTAGATGGTCTCATGTGTGCCTATTGTCATCTCGCAACGTCGCGTTTGCAAAATTAATGGCACAAATAATTCGATTACGGGCGCAATTCTCCGATAGTCCAACTAAGTCTATTAGACTTGATAATGCTGCTAAGTTTTCATCCCAAGCATTTAATGATTATTGCTTATCAATTGGGATCAAAGTGGAACATCCTGTAGCTCATGTTCACACTCAAAATGGCCTTGCAGAGTCTTTAATTAAACGTCTGCAATTGATAGCAAGACCGTTACTCATGAAAACGAGGCTGCCCACTTCTGTTTGGGGTCACGCCACTTTGCATGCAGCAATGCTAGTTTGTCTCAGACTGACAAATTATCATAAATATTTCCCGTTGCAATTAGTTTTGGGTCATGAACCTAATATATCCCA
>ML253612.1:51650-66755 GCA_005239495.1 Nicotiana undulata | reverse complement strand
AAATATCGACGGAAATAAGCAAGTAAGACAGATACGGGGAGAACATGCTGGGGGTAAAAGGGACAACAAAATGCTAGCATAGTAGAACAGGGTAATAACTGAAGTGTAAAAAGTAAAAGCAGGAATTTAACGTCGTAGGACAGATAATGAACAGCAAAAGGCACGACATGTCCCCTCGTGCATAATCTCACAGTCACTTGGCACGGAATGTCCCCTCGTGCATAAATAGTAACATTCAGCACGAAATGTCCCCTCGTGCAATAAATAATCAACGATCAACACGGCATGTCCCCTCGTGTGATAAATAACAAACAATAAGCACAGCATGTCCCCTCGTGCAATAAATAATAAACGATCAACACGGCATGTCCCCTCGTGTGATAAATAACAAACAATAAGCACAGCATGTCCCCTCGTGCAATAAATAATAAACGATCAACACGGCATGTCCCCTCGTGTGATAAATAATAAACGATCAGCACGATATGTCCCCTCGTGCGATAAATAATAAACGATCAACACGGTATGTCCCCTCGTGTGATAAATAATAAACAATCAGCACGACATGTCCCCTCGTGATAATAAATAATAAACTATCAACACGGCATGTCCCCTCGTGTGATAAATAATAAACAATAAGCACGGCATGTCCCCTCGTGCAATAAATAATAAACGATCAACATGGCATGTCCCCTCGTGTGATAAATAATAAACAATGAGCACGACATGTCCCCTCGTGCGATAAATAATATAAAAGCAAAAATATAATGTGAAAATCAACAATAAGAAGTCTCAAGTGTATGGAAATACTCAATAAAACCTCACATCAGAAATACAATTTCAACAATAAAAGCCTCAACTGAAAAAAAAACACAATAACTCCCCATGTCATGAAACAACATCAAGGTATCACTTCTAAATCACCAATTACTCATAGTACGGAGAATATTAAGAACATGGTATGATTCATCACAATTGACTCACGGGCATGCTTGACCGCAACATATAGGCACTCGTCACCCTGCCTATACGTTGGACATGAATTACGCATAGAAAATACGACTCTATACCTAATCCCTCAAGCTAAGGTTAGGCCAAATCCTTACCTCGGCTCCAAAAATGCAAATCAAGCCTCAATCACAGCCTTCCCTCTCGAATCCAATTTCGAACCAATAATATCTAGACATGATGGATTTATTAACATCAATAAATACTCAATAAACCAATTCGAAGCCTAATTATACATTTTCTACTATTCTTCCAAAAATACCCAAAATCCGACCCCGGGCCCGCTTGGTCCAAACTCGAGGTTCGGACCAAAACCCATTCCCCCACGAGCCCGAATATACAATTTGTTTTAGAATCCTACCCCAAAACGAGGTTGAATTCCCAAAAATTCCATAAACCTAACTCTACCCAAAACCCCTAATTTCTACCTTGATTTCTGGTTATTAGACCTAGATTATAGTGATTGATGAAGGAAAATGGAAGCAATTAGTGTTAGAATCACTTACCCAAATGGCTATGGAGGAAGACTAGCTTGGGAAACGTCAATGGGGTATTGGGGAAGAAGAAGTTGGTGAATTATGAAAAATCCCGTGTAAGTATTCTGTTTTTTTACTTAAGGAATTAACTGGGCGATTTTGTTCTCTGCGATCGCGGAAGAAGGGCTGTGATCGCAAAGCTATAGGAATCCCTACTATGCGACCGCAAACGGAAGGCTGCGATCGCGGAAGGTTAACTCCACAGACCTCTGCGATCGTGAAGGAAATGATGCGACCGCAGAGAAGAACTACCTAGCCCCCACCCAGTCACCCTGTTACACTACGCGATCGCGAAGATGGAATGCGATCGCAGAACATCCGGACTCCCTACACTGCGATCGCGGACCCATCCATGCGATCGTAGAGGACAACAGACCCCTCCCCCACTCTCAACTCTATGCGATCGCAGCTCCACCTATGCGATCGCATAGACTAAGCTACCAGACACCAGAAAATCAACCAAACACCAGATTTTTCTAACTTTTTGCACTCCGATGCCTACCCGAAACTCACCCGAGCCCTGGGGGCTCAAAACCAATTACACACACAACCTCATAAACATCCTACGGACTTGTTCAAATAATTAAACCACCAAAATACATCAAAAACAATGAATTAAACTCCAAAATCCATAGAATTTTCTCAAACTTCATAAACTATCAAATTTTCCATTTTTGATCCGAAACACGTCAAACCAAGTCCGTTTCTTACCAAATTTTACAGACAACTCATAATAACCATATTAAACCTGTTCCAGGCTCCGGAACCATAATACGGTCCCGGTAACACAGTTTTCACATAATTATTCATTTTTAAATCCTTTATTATTTTCAGAAAAATATTTTCTTTAAAAATTCATTTCTCGGGCTTGGGACCTCGGAATTCGATTTCGGGCATACGCCCAAGTCCCATATTTTCCTACGGACCCTCCGGGACCGTCACATCACGGGTCCGGGTCCGTTTACCAAAAATGTTGACCAAAGTCAACTTTATTCATTTAATTATCATAAATTCAAATTTTCATCAAATTTCAACATAGAGACTTCCCGGCTACACGCCCGGGCTGCGTACGCATATCGAGGTGAGATTAACGGAGGCTTTCAGTGCCTCGGAACACAGATTTAGCTGGAATCACTTAGGATGACCTTTTGGGTCATCACACCATGAGTCCAAAATATATGATTTGTTTTGAAATCCGACCCCAAATTGAGGTTGAATTACCCAAAATCATATAAACCCTAACTCTACCCAAAACCCCTAATTTCTACTTTAATTTTAGGATTTTAGGCCTAGATTCTAGTGGTTGTTTAAGAAAAATGGAAGGAAATGGAGTTGGAATCACTTACCTATGGAGTTATGGTGATGGAAGTCTTCAAAATCGCCTAAGGGGAAGTGGGGGAGAAGAGGTTTGAGAAGAAGTAGGTTAAATCCCGTAAGGTTTCTGTTTTTGACATTTTTAAAATCACTGGGCGAATTTGCTCTTCGCGTTCGCGAAAGGTTAACTGTTGGGACCTGCGCGTTCGCAGAGCTAGGGCCGCATTCGCGAAGGTCTGACTTCCTAGGCTTCCGCGTTCGCGAGACTACGCCCGCGTTCGCGAAGAACAACGCTACCCTGCCCCCCGATCTCACCCTAAACCTACGCGTTCGCACCCCTGGGGACGCGTTCGCATAGAAGCACTGTCCAGTGCTCCGCGTTCGCATCTCCCTCTACGTGTTCGCGTAGAGTAAACCTCAGGCCTCACCTATTTACTCTTCGCGTCCGCGAGGGTTGCCCCGCGTTCGCGAAGAACAACGCTACCCTGCCCCCCGATCTCACCCTAAACTTACGCGTTCGCACCCCTGGGGACGCGTTCGCATAGAAGCACTGTCCAGTGCTCCGCGTTCGCATCTCCCTCTACGTGTTCGCGTAGAGTAAACCTCAGGCCTCTCCTATTTACTCTTCGCGTCCGCGAGGGTTGCCCCGCGTTCGCGAAGAGTAACTCACCAGACACCAGACCTGACCCCTAAACACCATATTTTCCACTTTGCACACCCCGTTAACTACCTGAAACTCACCCGAGCCCTCGGGACTAAAAACCAAAAACACACACGACTCCCTAATCATCCTACGGACTTATTCAAGTACTAAAACCATCGAAATAACATCAAAATCAATGAATTAAACCTCAAAACTCATAGAATTTTCTTAAAACTTCATAAGGCTCAATTATTCCAATTTTTATCCGAAACACGTCATATTAAGTCCGTTTTACACAAAACTTTATAGATAACTCACATAACATATATTAAACCTGTCTCGGGCTCCAAAACCATAATACGGGCCCGGTAACACAGTTTTCACATTAATTATCATTTTCAAAAACCTTTATATTTTTAAGAAAACACTTTTCTTTAAAAATTCATTTATCGGGCTTCGGACCTCAGAATTTGATTCCGGGCATACGCTCGAGTCCCATATATTCCTACGGACCCTCCGGGACCGTCAAATCACGGGTCCGGATCCATTTACCAAAAATATTGACCAAAGTCAACTGTATTCAATTAATTACTGTAAATTCAACTTATTATCAAACTTTCACATAAAGGCTTCCCGGCTACGCACCCGGGCTGCGCACGCACATTGAGGTGAGATTAACGGAGGCTTTCGAGGCCTCGGAACACAGATTTAGTTAAATTAGCACAAGATGACCTTTTGGGTCATCACATAGGAGATGAGACTGTGGAGTCATTGGGAGATTCAGACATGATATTCGGTTCAACGGGACTCGAGAGTTAGAGTAGGATGCCTGACTTCAGCAGGTAGTAGGGATCGCTCGCTGGTTAGAGAGCATGTGGACAGGAAGCGAGAGGATAGACGAGATCAGGTGAGAGAGTTTTGGGAGGCGAGGATGCCTCGTAGACCGGAGTAATCTACTGGTCCTTATTATGGCACCAAGGTGCGTCGTGGTAGAGAATTTTGGGTCTACCAGTTCAGTATGCATTACCAGCTTCGCAGGGGGGCTTTTCAGGTACTCATGGGTCTTAGAGGATCAGTATTGTGTGTTTTCCACAGCCACATCGGCAGAGAGATTGTTTTCAGTATGGAGTTGTTAGTCGTAGGGTGAGAGAGTGTTCTAGGGTTCAGGTAAGTGCGCTATAGCAGGGTATTCAGATGAGTAGAAGGGCTCCCAAGAGGGGGAGGCCCGACCCGTTGAGGTGTTTCATACAGTAGGCTGGAGGTCGTTGTGTCAGGTATTATCACACAAGTATGTTTTGATGTGTTACAGAGGGGCACAATTGTGTTTCACTATAGTCCTGTTGGTCAGGACGAGTTTCCCTTATTTGTCGTTTCATTTATGAGTGAGTTCCATGTTTTGCACTCTGTTTTTGCGTTTGCTCCTGTTGGGAGATTTTATGAGTAGTAGTCGTGTCTATCGTTGTCTCATTCATCCTTGATAGTGGTGAAAATAGAGGTGAGTCCTTGTTGTTCATTATGGTGAGTTTTGTATGATTTTTCCTAAGTATTTTGTTTACGAGCTGTGGATTGATATTCCATCGAGATGTAAGTTCAGTTAGTATTATGACTTTTATCAACCGAGATGAGTTAATGGAGAAATTTCTATTGGCATAATATATTTTCGGTATATGATTCCGAGTTGAGGGTGAAGTCCTCGTGATATTTGTGATTCGATAATATTTTTTTGACCGGGCTGAGTACCGCGGTGGAAATTTTATCAGGATGGTATCCTTGTGATTTGTTCATATGCTTTGCTTCTTCCTTGTTATATTGCTTTTGGTAAGTAAGTATTGATCGAGAGTTGTGCCTATGGGCTTTTTGTTTGATAGATCCTTTATATGTTTCTATATTCATATTCAGTCATTTTGTTATGTGCTTCTTTAGTTTAACTTGCGAGAGGTGGTGTTAGTTGTGGCTTGGTGATTCGGGTGTTTAATAATGAAGTCTTCATGTTCATTGCATCATTATCAGTATTATGGGGTGTGGAAACATAGTTCTTCCATACGTGGGGCCAATTGCCAATGTTGAGCTGAATTCGGGCAGTTATTGTGATAAAAAATGTTGTTTGAGCCTATTTGTGATGAGCTATATTGTGTGGTCGTGCCTTATGGGTGTAGACCTGGGTTGGTGCAGCGGGTTGAGATTAATGCCGGATAAGAATTTAGAATCGGGTCTTTTGAGAAAAGAGTAGAAGGTAAGAAATCGAGATGTGAGGTTGATCGGTGGTGATGTGAAGGCTATATTGCAATTGTGATTGTTTCATCAGGCTTATGTAGGTTTGGGTGACGTGGGATCACCCGAGGGTATGTGTTAGAAGTGTACAATTAGTGAGTGGAAGAGTTCAAGGTGAACCTTGGCACGTTTGAGGACGAACGTTTGTTTAAGAGGGGGAGAATGTAACGACCCGGCCGGTCATTTTGGGAATTTAAGCTATGTTCGGTGGTGTAAAGTCATAAACAGCTTCACCTTGGGTATATAGTCCTGTGTGCGTGGTTAGATTCAGTTACCGGATAATCCGAAGTCGAATTGGGAGAAACATTTCAGTTTTAGAAGTTTAAGTGATGAAGTTGACCGGAGGTTTGACTTTTGTGCAAACGGCCTCAGAATGAGTTTTGGTTAATGTCAACAACTTCGTATGATGATTTTGGACTTAGACGCGTTTCCGGAATTGGTTTTGGAAGTCCGTAGGGTGATTTGAGGTAATTTGGCGAAAGCTAGAATTTCGACGTTTCCAGACGATAGATGAAATCTTGATATAGGGATCTGAATGGAATTCCGAGAGTGGCTGTAGGTCGGTTGTGTCATTTGGGATTAGTCTGCAAAATTTCATGTCGTTCCGGGTTGATTTGATAGGTTTCGACGCGAGTCTTGATATTTGAAGTTTGAAAATTCCTAAGTTTGTTTTTTGGCTTGATTCATCGTTTTAGTGTTGTTTTATGTGTTTTGAAACATCGATCGAGTTCTTGTTAGGTTACATGACTTGTGTGTGTGGTTGGACGGGGTCTCGGGGGCCTCAGGTGTGTTTCGGATACGTTTCGGGTAAAATTTTCCTCATTTTCCACTACTGATTTCTGGTTTCTCGTTTCCTTCTATGCGATCGCATAGCACTATTTTGGCCGCCCAGCTTTTGTTCAACGTGATCGCATTAAATCATTCGCGATCGCAGAAGTACTTTTTCCTCTTCATCGCGATCGCATCGCCTCTATCGTGTTCGCGTAGTAGAAATTAGGGGCTGGGGGCTGTTGGTCAATTCTTCTTCGCGTTCGCATCAGTGACCCCGCGTTCGCGTAAGTTCCTGCCCGTTGTTCATTGCGTTCGCGTCATTTCCCTCGCGATCGCGAAGTGTTTTCTTGGCAGCCTCAATTTTCTTCTCTGCGATCGCGACTTAGTCTTCGCGATCGCGATGCTTAAGGACCTGGGCAGAATATATATTTCCAAAATCGGGGTTTCACCATTTTTAACACATTTTGAGTTCTAGAGCTCGGGTTTGGGCGATTCTTTGAAGGTGTTTCACATAATTCGAATGAGTAAGAGTTCTTTAACTAGAATTGATTATACTTCATGAATTAGTTCTTGTTTTTATCATTTAATTTGTGTTTTGGGTTTAGGGAATTGTGGGTTTTGAAAAAAAACTTCTAAGAGGAAATTTCATGATTTGAAAGACCAAATGTTATCGGAATTGGATAAATTTAGTATGGGTGAACTCGTATCGGAATGGGTAATCGGAATTTGTAGAATTTGTTGGGTTCCGAGGTGAGGGCCCGTGAGTCGACTATTGGGTCAATTTTTATAATTTTGTAAAGCTTGAGATTTTATTATTCGGAATAGTCCCTTATACGTTTTATGTGTATTTTGAAGTTGTTTTAGTTGATTGTGAGCCGTCCAGAAGTTTTTCCGCCCAAGAAGTCTATTTTTGAGTACCGGGTTGTCGCCTTTGAGGTAAGTATCTTGCCTAACCTTGTGTGGGGGAACTACCCCATAGGATTGAGTCTTCTTTGTTGACTGTAGTCCGTGTATACGAGGTGACGAGTGTGTACTCTGACTTATTCGCTAATAGATTGGCCTTTTAGGATTCGTAGGTTCTTATGTTACCTGTGTATGAGTTGTAATTGTTACATTTGAATCCTTGGTTGTTAATTTCATTATTTTCTGCTTAAATTAGAATTGCTTACTTTTGGATTCCTTCGTTGACTATTTGATCCTAATTAACTTAACTGAGTATTTTACCGCTCTTATCTTTATGCTATATTTGCTTCCTAAAATTGTCAAATGGACTATATTAATGTTATCTAGTTTTATAGTAGAGCATCCGTTCGTTGGAGTCAAGCATGCCCGTGAGTCTTACGTTGTGATTTATATGACTTTTCTATGATGTGCTACTTGGGTCTAGTTGATAAATATTTATGTTGATGATGCTTTCTTGATGCTGCCTATTACTGGGCATGTGTTGGAGCTGAGTTTTATTCCATAAAGTTAATTGCTTAGGCGAGATTGGTTATAGCTGTTTTTCCCTTGCCGGGGTGGTATTGTTTTCATTGTTGACTCCCTTGCCGGGATGGTGTGTTTTCTACTATTGTTGTGCTGTTATGATATTGTTTGCATTGTTGATTTCCTTGCTGGGACATTGTGATTAATGGTTCCTATTGTTGATGTGTTCGTCGATTTATTGTGTATTTATTCATTTATGCACGAGGGGACATTCTGTGCCGAGTGTTTATTTATTTATTTATGCACGAGGGGACATTCCGTACCGAGTGAGTGTGAGGTTATGCACGAGGGGACATTCCGTGCCAAGTGTTATTCATTTATGCACGAGGGTACATTCCGTGCCGAGTGTTTATTTATTTATTTATGCACGATGGGACATTCCGTGCCGAGTGATTGTGAGGTTACACACGAGGGGACATTCCGTGCCGAGTGTTATTCATTTATGCACGAGGGGACATTCCGTGCCGAGTGTTTATTTATTTATTTATGCACGAGAGGACATTCCATGCCGAGTGATTGTGAGGTTACGCACGAGGGGACATTCTGTGCCGAGTGATTAATTACTTTAGCACGAGGGGACATGCCGTGCACCTGTCTTTGCATTATATTGTTTTGTGTTCTTGTTTGATATTTACTGCATTTGTTTAAGAGTTAATATTCCGTTGTTTAAACCCGGCTATTCACACTGATCTCTTACTACAATTATTGACAAGACAAGTTTTGAGTACAAACTGAGTTCCGATAGATTTACCTTGAGGAGATTATGATTTCAAGATTTTATTGAAAAAGTATTATTGAAAAGTAATAGTTTTCGAAATGATTATATCTGAAGGCTTTTACATCGAAGGTATATTTAAAAAGTACCAGCCTTGCATAAAATGATACTTGGAAGTCTTTTATTGGGAAAGAATCTTTGGAAACTTCATATTTTAAAAGAAAACTATGTTTTACGTAACTCTCTCTAGTACATATATATTTTGGAGAAAGTATGTTTTCAACGGAAATCTTTCTATATTAAATTGATTTTTCTTGCAAAGCTTTTAATATGATCTGTTGTTAAGGGTTTCCACCAGTTTATGGAATTTAATGGCTAAGGCCCGACGTGATTAAATAAACGTAGAGTTTAGTTGTGGGGTTCTCTAGTGCATCGTGTTTTCTTCTGGTTTGGCTTGTTTTCGCTGTCCATCTTTCTGTGTATTTTTTGTTATTTCGTGGTTATTTTTCTGTAATTTTCTTCCGCATTATATTGTCATTGTTGCATATTATCACGTCAATTCTTAGATAGATGTAGTGTTCGGTTACTTCTATATTCATGTCAATTATATTTTGTAGAGCAGTGGTGTCTTGACTAGTCCTCGTCACTACTCCACCGAGGTTAGTCTTGATACTTACTGGGCATCGCTGTGGTGTGCTCATACTACTCTTCTGTGCATTTTTATTGCACAGATCCAGGCATTGATTGTTAGTAGCCGCATGGACCATTGACGGGGAGACTCAAGGTAACATGCTGTTGCGTTCGCAGGCTCCAGAGTCACCTTCTTATAAGTAGCATTTATACACATTTGTACTTATTTTCGGACAGTTGTATTTAGAAGTTGTAGAATATTCGTAGAGCTTATGACTTGTATTACTGGTTTTGGGAAAATATTGTAAAATTCTGTCAAGGTTTCTATATCAAGACTGTTAGTTTCCTTTACTTATTGTTGTTATTATTATTTGTTAGGCTTACCTAGTCTCTAGGACTAGGTGCCATCACGATGCCCAACGGAGGGAAATTTGGGGTCGTGACAGATTTTTTGATCAGGATGAGTATATTCTCTATCCTTCAAGATACTCATTCCCCATTCATCTGAAGGTATTACCTTCTTAATAATTATTTTAGAAAAACTATAAGTTTTCTTATTATTTGCAGGATAGAAGTGCTGAACTTCAGCTGATCCTGTATTTGAGAGTATTATCTCATAATGCATCCTGTATTTATAGGCCGGAGTAGCATATGACACTGTATCTAAATACCTAGTCATTAGTTGCCATGGATCATCCGTCCATTTAAAGTCGGAATGTTCTAAAAGAATTATTAATTCTTTATTTTTCTTTTGGTTATACACCTCAAGGCTTTCATGACTTTCCTCTGTTATTACTGAGGAATATGATGGTACATTTGATGTAGTTAGATCATATTATTATTATTATTATTATTATTATTATTATTATTATTATTATTATTATTATTATTATTATTATAATTTAAAGGCAACTTGTATTAGTCCAATGTGAATAAATCTATGAGATTCCCTGTAAGGGGCTAAATCATTTTCAGATAATAATCTAAAGGTAGCATGATCACTATCTACCGTGATGGTTTCTTCAGTAGTTTTAACTACTTGTTTTAAACCTATCTTTTCAAAAGTTCCTAATTGGTATATTACCTTAGGTTTGACTAATGGAATAGTCCACTTATTAAGAAGATCCAATTGTTGGGGCACATCATATTCTTCTTTCCTACTATTTTTAACAGTAGTCTTTTTTCTAATGATATTCATTAAAAAAATAAATGTTAGACTTAACAACTAGTACTATTTGTTAGGCATGGCTCTAATACCAAATTTAGAACTGAAAAAAGTCTCTTATAGGGACTGTGCAAACTAGTTTGGCTTATGGCCCAGTTTATTTCAATGCTTATCCTAATCTGCAGATTTCTTTAAATGATGAAAATTCTTTAAATGCTTTAATACTTAGAATCAAATTACATGGTTATGATTATTCTCCTGGTACAGAAGTTATATGTATCTGTTATAGGATTTATTGTAAACCTTTATATACTCTAAATCCTATGTGCAAATTTATGGATTTCAAAAATGAAATCATTATTATAGAAACCAATTTTGGAAAATCTAAAGTTATTACCAGAAGACCTATTAAATGGGAATGAAATAGACTTTCCCAAAGAATGGGTCATAGAGGTAGTTGTAACTCTTCAAAATACTGGTAGTACTGAGGTAACAGAAATAGAACAAACCTCAGAAGGAACAATTAAAATTAGGTTCAATGAACCAGTTCAATCTGATAATATCAGCTTGCCATCTAGACTAACTAGGTCTAGTTATTCTTATATTTCTCCAATTAATTATGTGGTAGATTTTCCATCAAGAGCATCTACTTCGCAGATTAGAAAATTAATAGATTTGATAGCATAATAATTAGCCAAGATAATATCGTCAGGGTAAATTCAGACCTTGAATCTACTGCATCCGAAATTGATTTTTCAAATGGTTTAACATGATTAAAAATCAAATAGATTTTAGTCCAGGTTCACCGGCAAGAAAAATTATTTGTGAAGATTTTAAAAAGTCCAGATGGGATCTCTTTAGAAAATGTTTTTTTTCTATTTTTAATGATGAGTTGATACAATTTTTTAGAAATGATTTTTATGGCGACATTAGCAAATATAATAAAATAATTGCTTTTTTCCCTTGGTTCATGTTTATAATTATGTTTCTGTCTTAGAAATGGATTATACTCTCACAAGTGGAGAAGTTACAAAATCTATATTCCCCCCACAAAAATCTTTTCAAATAGGGGAAAAAGATAAAATAATATATTTTACTACTTTTTCAAAATTATTTAAAAATGATATGGCTACAATTACAGCAAAAAATTTGAATATTATGCTTACACAGAATAATTATACTAATATGTATATTAGTATTCTAGGAGAACAAATTATTACAGTACAAGAAAAATTGGACAAGCTTATAGTTGAAATCCAAAAAATCCAACAAAAGGATACTAAAGGTAAGGAGAAAATTGCTACTACAAGTATCCAACCTCCGCCTGAGATAAAAGAGTTTAAATTAAAGAGACTTGATGACATTGAAGAGCTTCTCAATAAGAAGTTTGGTGAATTTAAAGTTAGTCCTTTAAGTTTAGAGCATATATCTGATAAAGGCAAAAGTCTAAAAGTAGATGACGAGATTAATAAAATCTCTGAAAAATATGCTCGCAAACCTTACCAAAGGATGTTCTACTACCCAAGATCTACACCCTAAGATGTCCTAATAGAAGAACAGGACAATGACCACTACCTTCAAGGTTATAGTGGGTCAGACATCTATGAATGGAATATAGATGGTCCTGCAGACAGGCAAATTGATACAGCAGTCCATAGGATGCTTATGTATAGTACTATATGTAAAGTCAATAAAAATACAAATAGGGCTATTGCTGAAATGATAATTGTCGGATTTACTGGCTAATTAAAAGAATGGTGGGATAATTATCTTACCGAAGACCAGCGTTTTTTTATTATGAATGCAACAAAGAGAGAAGATGATAAAGTAGTTCAAAATGCTGTCAACTCTTTAGTTATGAATATCATAGAACATTTCTCGGGAAGATGGTCTGATAATAGTGAGACCATTCGAACTATGCTTCAAAATCTAAAGTGTAAAACATTAACATCTTTTAGATGGTATAAAGATGTTTTCTTGTCCAGAGTAATGGAATTACCAAAGAGTAATAGTACTCATTGGAAGTCAAAATTTATTGATGGACTCCCTCCTTTATTTGATGAAAGAGTCAGAAAAACCCTTAGAGGCGCGGCAATGAGTATTGATTATAATAATTACTCATATGGTAAATTATTTAGTGTATGCACTCAGGAAGGTTTAGCTTTATGTAATGAAATTAAGCTAAATAAGCAAATCCAGAAGCATCGTCTCACGGAGACACAACAATTAGGAGAATTTTGCAAATAATTTGCTATTGACATCCCTGCTAATAGAAAGATGTCGCAGAAGAAAAATAATTTTCATAAAAAGAAAAAGGGTTCTCCTGAAAAACGATATGCAAAAACCCAACGGAGAAAAGATTTTCATAAAGCTAGAAGGGGTTTTATAAAATCTAGAAATCCCCAGGTCTGTTACAAATGTGGAAGAATAGGCCATTTTTCTAAAGATTGCAAGATCAAGGATAAAATCAAAGAACTAGATTTAGATGATAATATCAAAGATTCTTTATATAAGATTCTTTTGAATTCTTCACCTGAAAATTCTGATTACAGTGATGGGAATAATTCATCAACTGATGAAGACTTAAGAGTCCATCATGAAGAGGATATATTCCATCTTCCTCTGAAGATGAGCAACAACCCTGCAAGGGGGGACAATGCTCAAAACAGTGTTGTAACACTGATGATGATCTTTATGTTATTTATTCTCAATTTAAAGATTTGAATATCAATTTCCTGATGCAACGATCCGGTCTATCGTTACGTAGAACCTGTATTTTAATTACTATAATTGACTTGTTATAGGTTAGTAATACTGTTATTGATGTGTTAGAGTTGGTAGACTTAAAATCGGAATGGTTATAATGAAAAATTAGTCACTTAGTCTTTTAAAATAGCCTTAAAATGGGAAAAGTCAACAGAGAGTTGACTTCTTGGTAAACGACCTCGAAATACGGATTTTATGGTTCGAATAGGTTCGTTAGGTGATTTGGGAATTAGGAGTATGTTCAGAATAATTTTGTGATGTCCGGTGTAGTATTAGGCTTGAATTGGCGAAAGTTAGTCTTTGGTGATTTCCAGTCGGTAGTGGAAAGTAGTCTATCGGGGTCGTAATAGAATTCCGATAGTTGGAGCAGGTTCGTAATGTCATTTTGGATTTGTCTGCAAAATTTTAGGTCAATCGGAGTTGATTTGGATAGTTTCGGCATCGTTGGTGAATTTTAGAAATATCAAAGTTCTTAGGCTTGAATTCGATGTGAATTTGGTGTTTTGATGGTAGTTTTGGTGTTTTGAGAGTGAAACTAAGTTTGAATGATCATATGTGATGTGTTGGTATATTTGGTTGAGGTCCCGAGGGGCTCGGGATTGATTTCGGATGGTTAACGGGAATTTCGGAAGTTGGAAATTGCAGCAAAAAGCTGCTGGTGTGAAATCACAGAGATTTCCGCACTTGCGGATGTTTGATCGCAGGTGCGAAGGGTTCGCAGGTGCGGTTAGTGAGTCGCAGGTGTGGTTAGTGAGTCGCAGGTGCGGAAATACCTGGGCAGTATTTAAATATTTCCTTCGCGACTTAAACCCTTTTTACACCATTGTTGTACGTAAAAGAGCTCTTGGGGGCGATTTTGAAGAGGAAATTCTTGTTCTTCATATAGGTAAGTGTTCTAGTCATTAAAACTTTATTATGGGTGATTATAGAGCATAAAACCAGTGTAAATTCATGGAAAATCAGTAGAAAAATTGGGTTTTAAGGCTTGAGATTATGAGACCTTTGGGGGTAGATTTGAGGGGTCAAACGAACTCCGATTTTGGTGTTCTTTATATGTACGGATTCGTGAGAGGACGAAGAACACTTTGGTATAAAACATTTTGAGTTTCGAGATGCGGGCCCGGGGGTCGGGTTTTGACCGGTTTCGGATTTTTGAGTTAAATTCGATATATTTCAATTGGAATTTGTTCCTTAAGCATATATTGATGATAAAAATCTAAATTTGGTAGATTTGGAGCCTTCGGAGGCTGATTCGAGAGGCAAGCGCATTGCGGAATAATTTCGGGCTAGTTTTGAGGTAAGTAATGTCTTGAAATCCTGTCCTGAGGGTATGAAACCTTGGACTATGCACCCTTCACCGGTTTTGAAATGCAAAGGTTGAAACTTTGGAGAAACATTCCCTATTTAGGCGACTATTGAGTTGCGAAACTGATTTCTAAGCTTATGCTTAATTAGTATTATTTTATTATGATATGATTGGGCTGTAAGCCGTGTTTGGGGCCTAGTGCCGATCTATTTACCCCTTGGGGGCCTGTTTTACTGTGTTTCCTAACTTGATATGTTGTGATTTACACTAAGTCTTTTCCTGATAAATTGTTTTGACACTCAGAGTATTTTGATACTATTTCTTGAAAAATGAAACATTGTTTTGGGTCGAGAACCCTGTTTGTTTATGGCCTGAGAGCTAATTGAGAGTGTCTGACTGAGTGAAGCTTTCAGGCCTATATTGTGAGGAGGCTTCCAGGCCTTATGAGTGATGTGAGAAGGCTTCCAGGCCTTATGAGTGATGTGAGGAGGCTTC